>JASPKZ010009565.1:0-99222 GCA_030220185.1 Diploptera punctata
TTATTATTATTATATTCACTGCCCACCAAATTATGCATTAAAAGCATTTTCATCATATTTTTGTAAGGTATTACAAAATTGATAAATTTTTAAACATGACCAAAGTAATTTTACAATTATACCTTAATTTTTTTTTTCATTGATAAACGAAGTTGTCCGCTGCTTGATCTTGTGTAACTTTGTTGTCCTCATATGCCGCGACCCGTATTAGATCCCCGATCGCGATCGGACACATTTTCGGGCGAGATTCTACATGATGTTTCCTCATCTGTAGACATATTTCAGGCAAATTAAGGCTCAAATAGTCTCCGAACATCATTTAGCCATCCTGAACATCCTATCACAATTGCCTTGATCCAAATGTGAATATGTGAGTGAATGGTGTGCCTTGCCTTAGATTTTAGTCCTCTCTCGAATGTGGCCCCGCTTTCGGCTTATGTCTCATTCGGGGCATCCCTCCATGTCCCTTGTGTGGTCAAAAATGTATTATGTGACTAAGAATTAAAAATATTCTTCCGAAAAAGTCGTGGCCCTGTATGGCCCATGTGGCGTGGGGCATGTAAAAGTTTCTAAAAACACAGATTTTAGATAAGATAAAGAGAGAGATTTATACTAAGTTTATGGTTTCGTTATTCAATTGTTGCTTCAATCACAAGGTTCATTTAAAAATGTTTGTTTTTCTTCTTCTATCGTTCCTTGAATTTAGGTTAAACCGGTTTATTCCGTTTTATAGTTATTAATCATGTCATTTATATAATGCTTAATTTTAAGGCATAACTTGTCCTTTGATCTCAATATATCAATCAAATTTGATTTCTCGGAATTTAAATGTCATTTAGCTGAAGGTAGAACTAGAAGTTGTTCAACTGACACAAGACTAATTGCAGACTGCGAGTAAGAAATAATGCCGCGGAGATAATTCTAATTTAATACAACATGAACGCCCCCCGGCTTGGCTTGTGTTGAAACATTATCATACCATAGAAGCAAGAACTAGTATAAAGCAGTGCAATCAACTTTGTTTACAATCAAATAATTTTTCTTTGTTCAATGTCACGAATTAGTCTTAAGACTTTCTGGCATTCCCTCCTGATATTGGTGGAATTGTAACCCACTTCTGAGGTTTGGGGACGTGATAGGCGGAGCTACGTTATCCCTGTGATATGATGGATGGAATGAATAGAACAGTCCTTAAATGTAAACTTAATCTAAATTCCAGACCATGAGCAACGACATGGATAACTTATTTTAAGGAATTTTACGGCAGTCGAACCCGGAATCTCATAAACTGCTGTCAGCAGCTCTGTCCATAACATCTTGCGGTTGGTCATGTTACAAAATATTGTGTTAGTATTTTGAGTTAACTTGTTCGCATCTGATTCGGAGGTTCGCGGGTTCAAATCTATGCGGTCTCATTACATATTCTTTTCTGATTCCGAGTTACGCTGGTTCAAACCTGGTCCGGGTAATTACCATGTTCATTTCTCGTTTCGAGATTTGCTGCTTCAATTCTGGCCGGGCCAAAGCATTTTTCCATGGCAAATGTACAGAGTGTAAATGAATTATACCGCATAAATTTAACTACGTATAGAGGGGTATTATATAAGCATCTGAGATAATGAACTAATGGTATACGAGAGAAAATGGGCAAGTTATAGGGAATCAATTAAACGACATTGATATAGATAAATCGACAGGAGAGCATACTTGGAGACAGAATTATACTAGAATAACTTCATATCTTAGTATTAATTCCGAGATCTTCATTGCTAATAATTCATCAACAACGTTTACTAAATATTGGGTTATCAAATTCCTTAAAATTTCGATCTGAGCAGATGATTGCACGCCACTGCACTGGTTACAGTAGAATCGATACAATGTGAGTATTAGTACAGAGTGAAACACGCAGGATCTGTGAAGTTAACTTGTGGCTTGATGCTCAAAGTGATGGATTTAAGATTTGAACTCTGATGGTTCAAATCACGACAGGCGACTTTCTTTTTTCTTCTTCTCTTTCTTTCGTTCTTTCTTCATGATGATATGTTGACACTGAAATTTGTTTAGTATGGGCATGCGCAAAATTCCTATTCTCCTATTGGTCACTACGTGTATACTGTGATATGTTGACACTGAAATTAGTTTAGTATGGGTTCACGCAAAATTCCTTATCTTCTATTGGTGATTACATTAACATCTGATTAGAAATTACTTCAGTATCAGTTCAGTTCCATTACATGAAAGCATCATATAACATATTTGCAGTTATGCTGAACTTGCCGATATGCATCTGATAATGGTGTAAGAGCTGCAGCCATGTACGCGGAGCGTTATCCGGATAGACGCCATCCTCACCGAACAACTTTTGAGTCTGTTGATAGGCGTTTGGGGAGCATGGGACGTTGAAAGTAAACAGAGTCACCAGCAAGATTTTCGGTGAACGTATTGGTAGGCATAATTTCTGACCACATCATTGGCCCCTGCCTTCTTTCCCAGAGATTAAATGGTGTCATTTATAAGACATTTTTAGAGCACGACCTACCTACATTACTAGAAGAAGTTTCACTCCACATCAGGATTAACATGTAGTTTCAGCACGATGGAGCTCTCCCCATTTCTACTGGAATGTGCGAAATCATTTGGATGGAGTGTATCATGGCCGTTGGATAGGAAGAGGTAGTCCAACTGTAGTGTGGTCACCTCGCTCTCCAGATCTCAGTCCACTTGATTATTTTTTGTGGGGACATCTCAAAACACTGGTGTATGCGGCCCCTGTTGACACAGATGAACTGTTAGTTGTACGCATAATCGCAGAATGTAATATGATCCCTGATGCACCTGGTATCTTGAACGGGGTACGAGAATTCTTTCGTCGCCGATGTCGTCTGTGTTGTGAGAATGGAGGTCGCCAATTTGAACAATTTCTCTAATGAGTCTGTAGCTACTTCACTTTTTTTCTGGTTTACTCAAATGCAAAGCTTTTATTTCCCAATAACATTATACATGTCAAGTGCACATACACTGTACCTCTTCATGTTATTAATCACTCTACTATCATTTATCTAAGTATATAAGTAGTGTACAGTACAATTACACATTTAAGTTGCGAAACCTATTGCACTCTACAGTAATCGTGTCATTATTACAAACTTTCAAACAATTGCCTGTACAATATGTACATAGATAGTTTGTAACTCGTGTACTGCGCCGACATTCCATTACCATACACGCACGTAACTGATTTACAGTACGTACTTAATAAATGAAGAGAAAAGTGTACACGTACTGTAGGTAGTTTCGAACGTGATGCATAAATCATATGTTTGCGGTAAAGGCGCATGCTTTGTTGCAAGTTACAGTCTCTGTATCATATTATTTCCATTTTAATTTGAAATAATCAGTGGCGTGCCAACCATCTTACAAATTGGAATCATAAATTGGACATTTTTATTCGTAGACCATTAGTTCATGATCTCAAAATGCTTATGTAATACCTCTCTATACGTAGTTAAATTTATGCGGTATAAATAATTTACACCCTATATATATATATATACCAACATCTGCAAAAGGGATAGTGGATTTCAACATAAAAAAATTAATTTACAGTAAAAATCAATATTAATGAAAAATGAAAAAAATCTATTACTAAGGTATGAAAAAATAATCTAAAGAAAATTAGTTCATCTTCCAAAAGAATAAGCCTCAAAGAATAAGCCTGATGATACTACATCTCAAGCTTTTTCTCGGATGGCCTGAAGATCTATTTACATGTGAATGATATTGAAAGGATTCTGTCCAGGAATATAGTATGCACATGAGTTTTCCATTTGAACTGACAATTGTTCATAAAATTGATAACTGATTCTAACTCAAAACTTTGCAGGATATCTTCATTTATTTTGAGATCTCACTAGGAATAAATTACTGCCGATCTCATGAATTTAATGTCGCTGCCTGTGATTATATGGATGTTCTTATTTCTCACTGCCTATTACTTACTTCCGTAAACATAGTACTGATGTTGATAATGTTTTAACTAATCGTATTCTTGTGTTCTTTTGTACTATGGAAGATTTCATAACCCATCCATACATCCATCCATCCAATGGTTGATTAGCTCAAATTCGAGGTTTGGTTTCCCTTAACTTCTGCCTCCAATCGTTTCTATTTTGTGCAGAAAGTCTCCAGTTCCGACACTTAAGTAGGTTTGCAGCATCTTCCTTAACACCATTCTTACATCGTTTTTTGGGTTTTCCAACTCGTCTATTTCCCATAAAATCTTGCTGTAAGCACCTTTTTTGGGTGCTCGGTGTGTTGACAGCCTTTGTACATGGCCAGCCCATTCCAATTTATTTAACTTAATAAAATTGACATGGTCAGACTCATTGTATTTGTCATCCAGTTATTTGTTGTATCGTATTCTCCACTGGTCATTAATTATACGTATTTATCGGTCCAAATATTTCCCTGGGTACTTTTTTTCTGAAAATTATTTAGAGCTACCTCTGATCATTTAGTGAGGTTCAATGTCTCACTACCATAAATCAAAACTGATGTTATTAAAACTTTATATAGTCTTATTTTATTTGCTGAGTGTATGTTATTACTCTTCATTATTTTATGAAGTGAGTAATAAGCTTTATTGTACAAAATGTGTTGGGCGTTATTATCTGTAATACATGAGCCAAGACAGTTAAAATTTTTCACAGTGTTAGAACCTAATTCTTTTATGCTATTAGATTGCTATTTTGTCATTGGTTTAACACCTCACACAATTCTTTGTTTAATATTTGCTTTTCTTTCTTTGGAATAGCTTATCTGCGATGCTTTGTTTACCTTCATACTCCATCCTTCTGGCTTTAGTGGGTCTATTTAGCCAGCATTTGTAAGCTCCACTCCTTGCTGTTAGTGCTTCCTCACATTCCTCATCGAACCAATCCTTCTGTCTATTCTCATTTTTATATCCCAATGTCTCAGTTGCTACTTCGGTGATTTTTGACTTAATGTTTTCCCAAATATCATCGATATTATTCGTGGAGATTCCTTACTTGAGATTTTCTTCCAACATTTTTTGATAAGTTTCTAGGTGTTCAGGTTCTTTAAGTTTATCAATATTTATTTTTTGTTCCTTCATTTTTGGTTCGTTTTTCCATCTATTTATTTTACCTCTATATACTGTTATAACCAGACAGTGGTCAGAGCTTCCTATTGCCCCACGGTGAATTCTAACATCAATTATACTTGAGGCAATCATCTTGTCTGTTAATATGCGGTCAATCTGATTAGCTGTTAATCCATCAGGGGATCTCCAGGTCTCTTTGTATATATTTTTTCTAGGAAAACAGCTGGAACTAATTACGGTATTCTTATTGGCTGCAAAATCTATGATTCTTTGGAAATTACCATTGGATGTTGTATGTAACTATGTAGACCTATTGTTCCTTTATATAGCCTCTCTTGTCCTAATTTGGTCCCTGGGGGTCCGCTTGTCGGGCCCCAATCTGTGCTCACGACAGCAACAGGGCGCGTCCCCAGGTGGCGGATCGGGGAATGGTCATTGGTTTGCTTGCATTCCTCCCGGCTAGGTCCAGACCGGACCCGCGGGCCATTTGTGAGGTCGTCAGGACTCGAGCGCCTTGGCATACTACATAGCTCGTGCTGCGCTCACTTCAGAAGCCAAACGCGTCCCCTCGGTGGCGAAGTGGGGAAAAGGTCGGTGGATCTGCTAGTCAGTCCTCCCTTCCAAGTCCGATGGACTCGCGGACCATAAGTGGGGTCAACAGGGGGAAGATGAGCGTCCTGTTGTCAAAGCTCACATATCCCGGCCCACAGCAGGATCGGCGGCCGCCGTGGCGTAGTGGTGGGAGTCTGGAGATCAGAAGCTCTTTCTCTTGGTTCAATGAACCCGAGGACCATCTGTGGGGGTACCATGGGCGATGAGCAATCGGGATGCCTACATTGCTTAGTGGGCTGGACTCACAGCAGCGGCACGACTAGGCATAGTCTTGCGAATTGGCTGGTTGGGACAATACCAGGCATAAGGCTTTCGGAATTACCACCAGGTCAGTAAGCTCGGAAGAGGAGAAAGCGCGGTCTTTTGGGTGTGGGATTAGCGCCGACTCCGTGACCGAGTGACCCAAGGACAATTATGTGAGGTCGTCAGGAGTTGAGCGACCTGACGTACTAATGCTCAGGCTGGACCCACTTCAGCAACAAAACACGTCCCCAGGTGATGCACTGGGGGAAAGGTCGGTGGATCTGCTAGTCAGTCCTCCCGGATAAGTACAAGGGACTCGTGAACCATTAATGGGGTCGGCAGGAGTTGAGCACCCTGTCAGACTATTGCTCACCTGTTGGAGCTTGCGAGCTCCATGCTGTCCCACAACTGCAATAGGACACGTCCCTGGTGGCAGACCTGGGCACGGCTCGGACCAGTGCAGAGAGGAGCAACTGTGCTGGTTCCCGGCTAACCCTACGGGCTCGTGGACAAACTGCGGGGTCACCAGGAAATGAGCACCTGGATGTACTATAGTCTCACACTATGGGGCTTGAGGATTCAAGCCGGTCTCACAACGGCTGCAGGATGCGTCCCTGGAGGTAGAACAGGCGAATGGTTTGTGAATCTGCCACAGCAGTCCTCCCGGCTAGGCTCGCGGATCCCGTGGACCAACGTGGGGTCATCAGGATTGAGCGACCTGACGTACTATGTAGCTCAGCAATTTCCTTGAAGTTGCGACTCCAATACCTTCTCCCTGAGGTGTTGGTTTTATTGCCGAGAACCTTGAACGTGGACGCGATAGTTAAGGGAGGACCTTGGAATTATGGTTTCTGTCCGAGGTATCCCAAGGGGTGGAGGCATGGCCAGATGTCCTAATTTGTTATTTAAGTCCCTTAATATAATTTTAATATCGTTGGATGGTAAACTATCATAGGTCCTTTCTAAATTATGATAAAATTTATCTTCCACATTCTCCTCTTTATCCATTGTGAGCGCATGGGTATTGATAATAGATAAATTGAAGAATTTTGTTTTTAAGCGGATAACACATATTCGTTCATTAATAAGTGTAACTGCTAATAAAGTTTTCCTCATCGATTTAATTACAATAATGCCACTCCAAATTCTCATTTTCCAGCTTGTATGTGTTTTAGTATCATATATGTCATTACCCATCCACTTTGTCCCTTGTATAGCTGTTATTTGTGTATTATATTAGTGTAATTGATGTAGGAGTGATTTTAGGCTCCCAGTTTTATAAAGGGTTCTAACATTCCAAGTGCCAATTCGTAAGTCCATTTTCCTTTTCTTTAGTCGTCGTTGTTGTAGACCATCATTCCGAGGCATGTTGGGTTTCTGAACGTATTTGTTTTTACGGGGTAGGGATATCAACCCCACACCCAACCTCCAGCAATCCTGGGGGGTCGATGATTTTCTGGTTGTGGTTTTTTTCCTTAGCTAGTATGTCCTAATTTCTAAGCGTTGGGAACAAATTTTAATAAACTATACAGTACTCCACAATTGTAGTGCATGTTTTACGTAAAATGAACAAAACTGTAAATTGTAAAAGGCAATGTCGCTTATTACATCGAAACTAGGCATTTTAAAATATAAGTCTACACGAACAGATGCCAAAGCACAGAATAATAATAAAATAATAATAATAATAATAACAATAATAGGAATAATAGGAATAAGGAATAAGAATTATTTCATTAATATACATAAAGAATAGGCGTGCCACTTACAGTAGAACTACTACTAACTCATTTTGCGCACATGTTTGGTGTACATAGATTGTAAAACCTCCTACATTATAAACAACAAGCTCCAGAGCGTGTAAAAATTAGAGTTTAGATTTTACGTTCTAAACGATGAGATTACGAACCTAAAAGGGGTTTTAAAACTTTAAAAGCAGGTTCTAAAAATGTTAATTCGGGCTTTTAGAAATGTGTAATGCCACTTAAAACACTATCATTATCTGCAAAATAGATATAACACTAACGAACCCATAAGTTCATGCCCGCGTGGACATGAGCAAAAGTTTTTCAATTATCCTCTTAATTATTTACTTCCCTCAAATCATAGATTATATTATTCTCCCACCTCATTATTGGCCTGCCTACTGGGTGTTTTCCTTCTGGATTTTCTACAAGGAACTTTCATGCCCCTCTTCCCCATTGGTGCCACAAGTCATGCCCATCGCATTCTACTAGACTTAACTCTTCTTACTACATCTGATTTCCCATAAAGTTCATGTAGCTCACTGTTTTATAGTCTTTCCCATTCGTCTGTCTGTTCATCTCTCTTTAGTCCAAACATTTTCATAACAACTTTATTCTCAAATACTCCTAGTCTTTTACCTTCCTTTAAAGTAAGAGTCCATGTTTCGCATCCATATAATAAAATTTAGAGAATAATAGATTCACATATTCAGTTTTTGTCCCGCGCCGTAGCCAAGTAGTTAAGGCAAGACGCCTTGGCGCAGATCTACGGGACTTCGGGTGGTTCGAGTCTCCATGGGGGCTAGAAATTATTTCATGGAATTTCGACCAGTATGAAACCGGTGCACACGCAGCATCGTGAGGCATTTGTGAGCTACAATAATTAGCGGCTCCAGGTTGAGAAAACCTGCTATAACGGCTGGTGACCTGACATGCTCACCACATGTCACCGTCACACTGGCTGGATGATCGTCTACCTCTATGATGAACACGTGTGGATGTGAGGCCAGCAGCCGGATGGTAGCTCAAGGGTCCTCTAGGCCTGTCGCGCCATGGAATTTAGTTATTATTCCTATTATTGTGGAGAGCAACGGGAAGCTACCACACCTACAATTCCCTAGTAAAGCTGCAAAGCATAGCATGAAAATGCTATGATTGCAGTGAAAGACCTGCTGTTATAGCGCGAGACGAGGGGTGTTTTTGGGAGACAAGAGGTATTTAAAAAAAAAACCCTTGAAAGAAAAGTTATGTTAAGATAAGATCAACACTAATGAAAAATACACTGTAGGGTGAGGGGTTGTGAACGAACATTTCTCAGGTATTTTTATGAGACAAGGGATTTTTTTTAAAATAACCAACGTTACTAGAGGGTAGAAGAAAGGTGGTCAGTCTGAGTCTGGAGAGTCTGAGTCGAGAGTCTCTGCGGCACCAACGGACGAGTGAGGTCCCGGGGCAGCGCCCTGGCGACATTTCAGCGCCCTGCTGGGCCCATTTCTTAAATATGTAAGTAGAAGTTTGTAATATAGTTTTTCATTTCTCTTCGGGAATGTTCACAATTAAATTTTAATCACTCTTAATCAAATATTAATCTATTATTAAATGGTGCTTCCAACTTCTATCTTGAGTAATTTTTTAAATGTAACCTATAATATGTTCTTATATATATATATATTAAAGTTTTTGATACACCGTGTCAATTGCTTCCTTTTTATGTCGTTGAATAGTGTGTAAATTCTTCTAGAAGTCCTGTTGACACTTCCTATAATTTCCTCGGCACGCTACCTAGTAATTAGAAAAGCCCTTTCGAAATAATAAAGAATAAAATGAAGAAATAAAGCGAGTCAGTACACTGGTGCCTGGCGGTGTTATAATCAGGTTTAATAATATTCCTGATAGGATTACGAACCCATGTTAGACCGTATTTTGTAAAATTTAAACGCCTCTGAAGGAACCTTTAACTTACTATAATAGAATCTTCTAAATATTTGATTTAAGTGACTGAATTATTTTAGAAAAATTAACTTATTATTTTTGTAGGTGTTCTATTAAAAATAATTTATTATTATAGTTGTTCTATTTCACATTTGATTTACGCCTCTGAAGAAACATTTAAATTACTAAAATACACTCTTCTAAATATTTATTTAAGTAACTGAATTATTTCTAAATTATGGAAGTAAAATTAATTTATTATTTTTGCAAGTGTTCTAATTAAAAATAAATTATTATAATCGTTGTAATTAAAATTTGATTTATTATTACAGATGTTCTAATTATTTTTCTCGTTTTTTTGTAATGGTCTAATTGGTATTAACAGCGTAAATAAATTCCAATCATTAATACAACAAATTATTTCTCCAAACTTCCAGTTGGAGTTGACATTATATATGTAATATTGTTTTATATAGGAGATAGTAATCGCTAAATATCTTCCTAGATCTAGTATTTAATATATCGACTAATTAAGCGAATAATCAATTAATAATTAATATTTCTTCACCTTCTCGTTCTCACAAGGAGTGATATAATTAGGATACATACTTGTTTAAGAATCTGAACGTACGAGTAACAACCATGAATCACCCCTACAACTTTCACTAGCAGTTGAGAATTCGGAACCTAAAACTTTACAAAATCAGGAATTTGTGTGGCTGATTTATTACGATTTTCCCCCTAACCTTATTTTACCGGAGAACAGGACTTCCACTGCGTAAATGTTTCCGGAGTAGCTGAATGGTTTAGCAAATGACCAAATATTTTTAAATATATCCATTACAAGATAGAACTTGGCAGACTTATCAAAATTGTGAAAAAATAATATCAGCTGTAACGTTTTAAATGCTTTTGAAGATTTTTTATTTTCCATTTATTTTCAAGAAAGAGAGCTCATATGTATTGATTTAAGACAAGTATTTAATAGATAGCTTTATAAGGAGTTATTAACATAACCTGAGCATGATTTATTTCCCTTTATTTTGTGTGATAATATGATTACGTGAAACTTTTGAGAGTATGCATGCGGTAGGGATTTGGGAAAAGGTAATTATTCCCCTCCAGTGTTGAAGACCTAACGGAATAATAAAAGCGAAATAATGAAATCACCCTCAAAGACATTTAGGTCGCATACTGGCAATCAATTCATTGTTTGATATTGTTAACGATGAGATATATAATTAAGAGATAAAATAATAATTCCCCAAGGCCCCTCTTTCAAAACGAAAAGAATCATTCTTGTACACTTCAAAAAACAAACGAAAACGCTTAAGTGGATTTTTTTTTCAGAAAGTGAATTAGATTATAGCTAGATACATAGACAGACAGATGGATAAGGTGAACATTTTTGTAACTCCTCGAATTCAGAACACAAATACCAACACCCAAAAATAATAGGGCAGAACAGATTTGACAATTTAAAATCAGAATAAGAAAACTGAAATTAACTGATTTTTTTACAACATAAATAAGTATGCATTGTATACCCAGGGACCCAAGTTCGAACCTCGAGATATTACTTGGGCGAGCAGGACAAACAACTTATTTTCGGTTTCCATGACCGAGCTATAGATATGACTACCATAACCTGTGGGATAAATTTAATACGTTACGGATTCAATTTTTTTGGGTTAGGATATAAAAGTTAAGATAATACATTGTCGACACCTTCAGGGTTAAAATATAACTAAATTATTTTCAGAATGCATAATATGAACAGGACGATTCATAAAAAAAAAACGAAACTTAAACATTGGTTAGAACTACTTGTAATATTAATAACATAAAAACAATGCGAATTTTCAGCTGATCTAAGTTTTTCTAAATATTTAGTAAGTAAATGAAGACTCGTATATCTAGTATATAAGACTAGGACACAGACACAAAATTGTTAAATTAGTAGGCCTAAGTCAATTTTCTGTTTCTTTTTGGGACAGATGGTATGCTTTTATATAGGCCACCACGTAAAATGATCGATAAGGGAACGTCAATACTAATTATGTCAGCTACGCTTGTTTAACTAGATTAATTAATTAATGATAACCATATCCTACTGCTAATATTAACGATAATAACTATAGTAATAGTAATAATAATACCAATAATAGGCCCTAACAATAATAATAATACAAAGAAGAATGATAATAATGAAAATAATGCAAATTTCTTTAAGTTAACGTCGGTACCAATTATGTCATCTACGCTTGTTTAACTAGATTAATAAATTAATGATTACCTTATACTAACGCTAATATTAACGAAAATGACTATAATAATAAAAATAGTAAGAAGAAGATTGATAATAATGAGAAAAATAATGTTAATTTACAACTTTAGTAATGTTGACTACAGAATACCTCACTGGAGTAACCAGACAAATTTAGAACGATACATAAAGAATAAAGCAATTTAAATAAGGACTGAAAAATAATTTGAATAAACTAGACAGATTAATAAAGAAATTATAACTCAAGTGATATATGTCTGCTACAATTTCGATAGAGCATTGTATGAAAATTCGTAGAGCAAGTTATGGAATGGATGCCAACAGTTGCCTGTTTTTACAACAAGGGGACCAATTTTCACATACGATAGCATAAGTAAGCAAGTAAATAACAAAAATACTAACTATGCGTAAGGCGATAACGTGAAATGAAAACACGATTTCGGAAACAGGATCTTGCTTACACGAAAGGCTTAAAATATGAAAACTTGGTTCCCTCCACATGTATATTTGGTCACACAATTACAGGGGTAAATATCTCAGATTAGTCAAAATTTTTTTTATAGAACAATCAACAGGAAAATAGGAACTATATATGGACTTGGAAGCATCAATTACAAACCAACAAAAGACTTGACCTCCTTTAGAGACAATATGCAATATTAAATTCTTTAATCTAACTGGTACAAAATATTAATACGAATAATGATAACTATTTTACTTACCTTGCATATTGAGCTCACTTTTCAAAAAAAAAAAATAATATCTACTGTAAGGGTTTTCACCCCCACAGTAGATTTTGGGGAGGGGAGAGAATGTTATAGCGCGAGACGAGGGGTGTTTTTGGGAGAGCAAAGAGGTATTTAAAAAAAAAACCCCTTGAAAGAAAAGTTATGTTAAGATAAGATCAACACTAATGAAAAATACACTGTAGGGTGAGGGGTTGTGAACGAACATTTCTCAGGTATTTTTATGAGACAAGGGATTTTTTTAAAATAACCAACGTTACTAGAGGGTAGAAGAAAGGTGGTCAGTCTGAGTCTGGGGAGTCTGAGTCGAGAGTCTCTGCGGCACCAACGGACGAGTGAGGTCCCGGGGCAGCGCCCTGGCGACATTTCAGCGCCCTGCTGGGCCCATTTCTTAAATATGTAAGTAGAAGTTTGTAATATAGTTTTTCATTTCTCTCGGGAATGTTCACAATTAAATTTTAATCACTCTTAATCAAATATTAATCTATTATTAAATGGTGCTTCCAACTTCTATCTTGAGTAATTTTTAAATGTAACCTATAATATGTTCTTATATATATATATATTAAAGTTTTTGATACACCGTGTCAATTGCTTGCTTTTTATGTCGTTGAATAGTGTGTAAATTCTTCTAGAAGTCCTGTTGACACTTCCTATAATTTCCTCGGCACGCTACCTAGTAATTAGAAAAGCCCTTTCGAAATAATAAAGAATAAAATGAAGAAATAAAGCGAGTCAGTACACCTGCCTTCGGGCAGAACTACTATGGATGGATGGATGGATTCCTAAGTAATTATTAAAATATAATCAATAAATTATTGATTATCGCAAAGCTGTTACTGAAATATATAGGCTCTTTTTCAAGTTATGACAAATTGATTATGTTGAAATAAGGATATGCATATTTTAACTTAATCATATATTAACACCATGGAGCGACAGGCCTAGAAGGATCTTGGTCTACCAGCCGGCTACTGACCTCACATCCAAATGTGTTTAACCCCAGAAAGTGGACGATCATCCAGCCATAATGTCAGCATAACGGGTCCCCCAGCCGTTATAGCTGGTTCCCTCAACCTACTTCGTCACATATGGCCTATACTAATTTGGATATGTAAATGACACTGTACTTTTAACCATACCATATAGAGTCTTGAGTCTCCAAAAATTGGAAGGAAAATGCAAGAAATAAACATTGCCCACAGTTGTCCTACATTAATCAAAGATAGACTGCCGCGCGCAGTCTAGTGCTTCAAAACTTTTAGTCACATATTATAAAATCAGGCGAGGAAAGTTTTTTTTCTGTATTAACGTAATGTACTGTACACAATATATATATATATATGTGTGTGTGTGTGTGTGTGTGTGTGTGTGTGTGTGTGTGTGTGTGTGTGTGTGTGTGTGTGTGTGTGTGTGTGTGTGTGTGTGTGTGTGTGTGTGTGTGTGTGTATGTATAATTGTCCATGAATTTCGTGGGCGTCACCGATCTCTTTTTCCTCCTCTTGGTTTTCTGTCAAACAGTTAATTTGTTTATATCATATTGTTGAGAAATAGTAGAGGATACAACGTCTTGTGGTAAAACTGGAAACTAGACGTTTGTTGTTCAAGAACAAGTGGTATTTCAAAGAATGATGCGCACAGTACCGTATACCACAGTTTCGAGGACTACACTGGGAATTAATGCATACATGACTTGCTCACAACTGGAGTTCACCACTATATTTGTTAAGTATATGTGTATGTACCCCATACGTCTCGCGTGGGAACATGGGTGTTCCCTAATGGGAGAATCCTAAGCTAATGTAGTTACGCTTATTTACTTACAGATGTCAACGAGTGGCATGTAGTTAGCACATCGCTTCAATGAGACATCTATTAAGGAACCAAGGCATTACTTGTATGGTTGAAGGTCGATTAAATTTTGCACAGAGGTTTTTTAATCAGGCTTTCGATTCTTTTACGAGCAGAAAAGCAGAATACTCAGGACCCATGGCTTAAAGTGTCTCTCACAGGACTTGATCCGCAGGACTTTTCCATCCTAAAAATCCATCGACCACAGCGGGGTTTTAATCGGTGACCCTCCAGTCTAGAAGTAAGGAACATAGCCACTAGACCGGCGCATTCGATATATTCGTTATAACTTTGCTATTTTTAAGGCCTATTTTTTACATGAATCAGCAAAGTAAGAGGTGAATGGTTTCTCTAGACCCACATCAGACCTATAACTTCAATAATTGAAAAGTGACATTGTAACATAACAATTACCACTAAAATAATACATTTTCAGAAAATAATACAGCTGTAAAAAATAGTGCATTACTATATTTCAAAAAAAGATCAATGCGTCAGACTAAGTAAAGTGTGGAAGAAAACGATTTCTCAATCTAAAAGAGGTCAATATTTATTTCAGAAATCTCATTTAATAATATCTCACAGTCAAAATAAATTAATTCAAAAGTAATTACAGACTACTACTTGTGACATTTTAAGGTTAAGGCCAATTCTTGTAATTTTACAATTGAATAAACATGTTAAACTATTCAAATTATCATTCACTAATTACCACGTCACTCTACACACATATCCGTCAAATCAAATATAACATCCTCTCTAAATCTATAACTACCTCGCCACCAACAAAATCAATACCCCTAGATGCTGGATGTAGAAATAATTTTTTTCGACCTCATAAAGTCAACAGAAATTACCCTCTTTTGGGACAAAAACCACAGAACTTCATGGTAACGAAAATATAAACTGTCTCATAGAAATTGTCGCCAGCTACAGAAAAACCGTACACTAATATGGCAATTATTTTGGCTCGAGGCAAGAAAGTACTGACAGACTACGTATTATATCAAATACCCAAACGCCTACCACGCCAAACTATTCATATCACATAAACTCTCCTTGTATCTCTGACACAATCAAATGATCGCCAAATCCCTAACAAACCTGGATACTTGGATACTTGTTTTCTTACCAATTTTAGATGAATAAATCAATGTTCCGAAAGGCTATCGCAAATGGTCTTCATTTAAAGACTGAGTGCAATTTGTTTTCGACACAGTCAAGAGATCAAAACTCTTAAATATATTGGAAGACAGAAATATACCAAATTTACTTCGGCAGAACATACAAAATATTTACAAAGACAACACCATAAAGATTAAATTAAATAACAGATTTTCTGAAGAAGGAATTATAAATCGTGGTGTGAGACAAGGCTGCCCCCTATCCCCAACACTGTTTGCAATTTATATCAATGAAGTAATATGTTGCTGGAACAAAACATATAAATTTGGAATAAGAATATCAGAAAATAGAAAATTAAACACCCTACTGTTTGCAGATGACCAAATAATAATAGCAAATTCCGAAGATAATCTACAGAAAGGTCTGTATGAACTTAACAAAATTACAGAAGAATATGGATTAAAGATATCTACAGAAAAAACAAAAATATGGCATTTCAAGGTGTAGATCCTGTCAGAAGTAAAATTGTACTGGACAATAAAATTTTGGAGCAGGTGAATAATTTTACATATCTAGGATGCAATATCTCATATGAAGAAGAAAAGGATGTAAATGCAAAAATATCTAAATTTTTAAGAATTTTAGGGTTAATAAATTCTATCTTCAAGCCACAGTTAGTCAAAAGCATTCAAGACTGAAAGTGTATAAAACACTGGCTCTTCCAACTCTTTTGTATGGTAGCGAAGTATGGACGTTGAAACAGAAGGATATACAGAGACTTAGATCTGCTGAAATGAGATATCTTCGGAGGACTGCAGGATACACACTACTAGATCACAAAAAAAATGAAGACATCTTAGAAGAATTACACATGGAATCTTTAGAAAACAAAATTTCTGATTATAAGTCAAGATGGATACAACATGTTCATCGAATGGAAGATCACAGAATACCCAAACTAATGTTAAGATATCAACCTGCAGGAAGAAGAAGACCAGGACGTCCACTCAAAAGACTTCTGGATGGTGTTTCTCTTGAGGCCGAAACAGGTCAACAAATGGCCTAAATTCGTGAATGTACTATGATGATGATGATGATAACCGACCAACAGCATTAAAATCAGCACTTCTGAGAGTCAACTGAAATACCATATCAACACGGTTGAACCACAAGACTTCCTTAAAACCACCTTAAACACTCTATAACAATATCAGACTTCAACATAATTTCCATTTATATAATTGAAATAATAATAATACAACACATATCTGTAAATACCTCGCGTTATGCTCGTACCGCACGGCGAAACACGAGTTGATACTAATATATTATTGGTTATTAATATATATTTAATTGGAGAGTGAAGAAAACTTACAACTTAATGGTAGTAACAAGCTGTTAGTTTAAGCTGATAATGTATTATAATTATTAGGCGATATTGAGGAGATACTAAGGAACAACACGCGCACTCATACTATACTGAGTAACAGTAGGAATTTTGGACTGGAAGCAAACATGAATAAAACTATATTTAGGATTACATATATATACATAATGGAAATGAACAATTAATGACAAATGAGGGAAATTTTGAAGAAGTGACTAAATTCAAATACTTAAGAACAGTAAATTAATTACAAATAGGAATGAGGTGGACAAATAAATTAAACATCGGCTCAATTCTGGAAAAGCATGCTATTACGCATTATAGGGACCCTTCTCAAAATTTCTCTTAAAAATGTTAACCCTTAAATTGGCAAAACACAGCTTTCTCGTGTCAGTTATTTAAATGTGGCAGACCGCAGTGAAAACGATATCATTCATAACTGTCATTATTAGGTATAATGTTTAATTCGACACACATTTAAGTAATTTCCACCTTTCCGTTTTCTTCTGTTTTATTGAAAATATAAAATATAATAAACCAATTTAATGTATCTTATAGGATACATTACAAATTTAAGGGCCAAACTGAAAATATATAAACATGTTAATATCCCAGTTATATGGATGCGAAACATGGCTCTACTTTAAAGGAAGAAAATATTACGAGTATTTGAGAATAAAGTTCTTAGGAAAATTGTTGGACCAAAGAGAGGTGAAAAGGTAGGCGAATGGGGAAGACTGCATAACAGTGAGTTACATTATCTTTATAAAAAACCAGATATAATAAAACAGTCAAGTCTCGCAACTGCGATGGGCAGATGGTGGTATGAATGGGAAAAAAAGAGAGGACTATGTAAACTTCAATTAGGAAAATTAAAGGAAAATCGCCAGTTCATAGGCCACGAATGAGGTGGGAGAATTACATTAACCATGATTTTAAGGAAATAGATTATACGGAGATGATTAGAAAACATTTAGCTCAGAATAGGGAAGTAAGGAGAGCTTATGTACGCGTGGGCATGAACCTACTGATTTGATTGTTCCATTAAGTTATTTAGTTAGTTATTAATATATATATATATATATATATATATATTTACCATGTTAAAGTTTTGTTTTCCTACTTTACAAATTTGTAGCCTACTACCCAATCAGGCAGATCCATGGCATCTCGGTCTCAAGTTCGGTCGCTCCATGTGGAGTGCCAGATGAATGAATTGGGAATTTCCAGAAGATTCTACTGTTTTTTCTCTTGCCAAAAACTTTATTTCGCCACTTCACCATTTCTTCAATTTCAGTTCATCTGCCCCTGTAAGCATCCATCCATGTCACAAACATTCCATAATGTTGGTTCTAATGAACTAGGTATTTACCAAGTTTTGCGCATTCTCTATCTTAAATATTGTCTTCACGCTGGAGGGAAAATTTTCTATAGGATCGTAACAGGCCTTGGCCTAATACTTGGAAGGAAGGAGAAGAAGAAGAAGAAATATTGTCTTCGGTCTTCTGTACATAGCTAACCCACTACCACTATCAAATACAGGGATTACTGTCCGCGTTCTATCCTAAACTGATTTTACCTAATTATTTCCTATATACTTTACCTCCCTCCAATCATGGCTAATATTATTCTCCCACATCATTATTGACCAGCATACTGGCCGGCTATGGTTTTCCTATATAGTTACCCAACATATATTTCATTTTCTTATCCCCATTCATGTCATACCTCCTGCCATCGCAGTCCACGAGACTTTAACTGTTCTTATTAACACGTGATTTCCCAATATGATCATGTGATTCAGAGTTGTGTGCTTTACTCCATTCATCTGTCGGTTCATCTTTCTTTGGTCCAAAAGTGTTCTAAGTAGTCTTCTTTATTTCTAAACACTCGTAATCTTTTCTCATCACTTAAAGTAAGAGACCATGTTTCGAATGCATATAACAGGAAGAATCAGGATTATATACCGGTATATATTTATTTCAACATTTTTTAGAGAACTTGGGATGATAATATCCATGTAATTTAATAGCATGCGTTTCTAAAGTTGATCTTATGTTTAATTAATTTCGCAACTCATTGACGTTTATAACTATTGTTCAAAAATATTTGGATGCCGCTACTTCTTAAAATGTTCCATTATTTTATCACTTGAATTCAAAACATTTTACTTTATAGTAAATTTAATTTGAGATTAACTGAAAGTATATTTTGCAGAGGGTATAGAAACTTATAACAAAAAAAGCAAGATATGTAGTCACAACACGCGACAACTAATTTATTACTAGATAGAAAAGTGTCACCAGCAAAAAAAAAAGTAAAAAAGAAGGAAGAAACTACAAGTAACATGTACTGTATCTGCTGACAGTTCGATCAACTATATAAGGCAACAGCCAACAGCTCAAGTTCTTTTTTTAAATTTTAAATTATCATAATAAAAAAGAAGTAAGTCCGAATGATTTATTAACTGCTCATGGTTATTATAATTTCAATTACAGATATCGTACGAAAGCACGTTCTCAGGATATTGTATATAAGTTTGAAAGGTTACGGGAAATTTTATTATTATTTTAAAATCCTTAAATTTACTTTTACCGATTCCCGAAATTATTTACTTATTGAAGTTGTTGCGATGATTCTTTCACCCTTATACACTCCGAAAGTGACCATAAAAAATCACATTAAAATTTAATATATTCGCAATTAGAATAAGAAATGTATTGTTTTCTCACAAAAATATGTGTACAGAAATGTTTTGTTCCATTACTTCACAATAATGGTGAATATTGATTTGTTTTAACACATTAAATTTATGTAAAATGTTTAATCGCCAAAAATAATTTTATTAGTTAAATAAGTAGATACTTCATAGTGTTAATTCCTAAAAAAAAGTAAGAAATTAAATTATTCTCCGAAAATCAGCAAAATCAATCTATTACGTGAGAGGGATTAGTCGCGAGCTAACTACAATAAAAAATCCGCATCTAGGCGTTGCTTATTTTTTTTGTTGCAAAGAAACTCGACACTAACTTTAAAATATGAGAAATAAGATCGAGTTTGCTAATCAGCAAAATCTGATCATTACTAATAGGAGTTAACTCGAATGCTGAAATCTTAGTGCGAATGTTTTCACTGATCCTAAGGGCTGCAGTAGGCCTATTTGTATTTTTTCTCAAAGAAACTTGGTATATACGACTTTATTTCAAAATAAATACTCTTAAACTTAATATATAATACCTATGCTGTAGCGCTCCAAATATAATTCAGAATTTCCCTTAGTTTACTCTATCGTAAATTTATTTCAAATTCCTCCCAAAGTGGGAGGCATCAAGGAATATGACAAATACATAAAATAAAAATTTAATATAAAAATGAGAATGGCGTATTTTCGTCGATAAACAATTCAATATAACCTATTTTCATGTTGAATTGTGAGATGTTACGTACGAGTTATCTCATGTTAGATGTTACGTAAGAATATCCCATGATAGGTACGAATATCGCATGTTAAATGTTAGGTAAGAGTACCTCATGTTAGATTTCATGTTTGGGTATCTCACATTAAATGTTACGGGCGAGTATCTCATGTTATATGTTACGAGCGAGTATCTCATGTTAGATGTCACGTTCGAGTAACTCATGTTAGATGTCATGTGCGGGTACCTCATGTTAGATGTCACGTTCGAGTAACTCATGTTAGATGTCATGTGCGGGTACCTCATGTTAGATGTCACATGTGTGTATCTTATGTTAGATGACACGTGCGAGTATCACATGTTAGATGTTACGTCGAGTACCTCATGTTAGATGCCATGTGTGTGTATCTCAAATTAGATATTTCGTGCGAGTATATCTTGTTAGATGTTACGTGCGAATATCTCATGTTAGATGTCACGTGTGTGCATCTCATGTTAGATATTATGGGCCAGTATCTCATGTGAGATGGCACGTGTGTTTATCTCATGTTAAAAGTTTCGTTCAAGTATATCATGTTAGATGTTAATGCGAGTACCTCATGTTAGATTCACGTATGTGTGTGTGTCATGTTAGGTGTTACGTGCGAGTATATAATGTTACATGTTACGTGTCAGTATCTCATGTTAGATGCTACGTGCGAGTATCTCATGTTAGGTGTTACGGGCGAGTATACCAAGTTAGATGTTACGTGCGAGTATCTCATGTTAGATGTTACGTGCGAGTATCTTATGTTAGATGTTATGTGCGAGCATTTTATGTTAAATATTACGTGCGAGTATCTTATGTTAGATGTTACGTGCGAGTATTTTACGATAGATGTCACGTGCGTGTATCTCATGTTAGATGTCATGTTTGGGAACCTCACATTAGATGTTCCGTGCGAGTATCTCACGTTGGATGTTACGTTCGAGTATCTCATGTTAGATGTTTCGTGCGAGTATCCCATGTTATATGTCACGTGTGGTTATCTCATGTTAGATTTCACATTTGTGTATCTCATGTTAGATGTTATGTGCGAGCTTCTTATGTTAGATGTTACGTGCGAGTATCTTATCTCAGATATTACGTGCTAGAATTTTACGATAGATATCACGTGCGTGTATATCATGTTAGATGTCATGTTTTGGTATCTCACATTAGATGTTATGAGCGAGTATCCCACGTTTGATGATAAGTTAGAGTATCTCACGTTAGATGTCTCGTGCGAGTATCTCATGTTAGATGTCATGTGCCGGCACCTCATGTTAGATATCACATGTGTGTATCTCATGGTAGATTATACGTGCGAGTATCTCATGTTAGATGTTACCTCGAGTACCTCATGTTAGATGTCAGGGGTGTGTATCTCAAATTAGATATTTCGTGTGAGTATATCATGTTACATATTACGTGCGAATGTCTCATGTTAGATGTCACGTGTGTATATTTCATGTTACATATTATGTGCGAGTATCTCATGTTAGATGGCAACTGTCTTTATCTCATGTTAAATGTTTCGTTCAAGTATATCATGTTAGATGTTATTGCGAGTATTTAATGATAGATTCACGTATGTGTGTGTGTCTCATGTTAAATGTTTCGTTCAGTATATCATGTTAGATGTAACGTGCGAGTATATAACGTTAGATGTTACGGGCGAGTATATCATGTTAGATGTTACGTGCGAGTGTCTCATGTTAGATGTTACGTGCGAGTATATCATGTTAGATGTTACGTGCGAGTATCTCATGTTAGATGTTACGTGCCAGTATCTTATGTTAGATGTTATCTGCGAGTATCGCATGTTAGATGTCATGTTTGGGTACCTCACATTAGATATTCCGTGCGAGTATCTCACGTTAGATGTTACGGTTGAGTATCTCATGTTACATATTACGTTCATGTATCTCATGTTAGGTATTACGTGCGAGTTTCCCATGTTAGATGTCATGTGTGTCTATCTCATGTTAGATGTTACGTGCAAGTATATAACGTTAGATGTCACGTGCATGTGTCTCATGTAAGATGGCACGTGTGTGTATCTCATGTTAGGTGTTACGGGCGAACATCTTATGTTAGTTGTTATGTGCGAGCATCTTATGTTAGATGTTACGTGCGAGTATCTTATGTTGGATGTAACATGCGAAAATCTCATGTTAGATTTCACGTATGTGTATCTCATGTTAGATGTTACGTGCGAGTACCTCATGTTATATATTTCGTGCTAGTATCTCATGTTAGATGTTACGTGTGTGTATCTCATGTTAAATGTTACGTGTATGTATCTCATGTTAGATGTTACGTGTGTGTATATCATGTTAGATGTTACGTCCGAGTATCTCATGTTAGATGTTTTTTGCGAGTATCTCATGTTAGATATTACGTGTGTGTATCTCATGTTAGATGGTACGTGCGAGTATCTCATATTAGATGTTACATGTGTGTATCTAATATTAGATGTTATGTGCGTGTATCTCATATTAGATGTCACGTCTGTGTATCTCATGCTAGGTGTAACGTGCGAGTACCTCGTGTTAGATGTTCCTTGCGAATATCTCATGTTAGATGTTTCTTGCGAGTATCTCATGTTAGATGTTACGTGTGTGTATCTCTTGTTAGATGTTATGTGCGAGTATCTCATGTTATACATTACGTGTGTGTATCTCATGTTAGATGTCACGTGTGTGTATCTCATATTATATGTTACGTGCGAGTATCTTATGTTTGATGTACGTGCGAAGTATCTCATGTTAATGTCACGTGTGTGTATCTCATGTTAGATGTTATGTGCGAGTATCTTATGTTAGATGTTACGTTCGAGTATCTTATGTTAGATATTACGTGCGAGTATCTCATATTATATGTCACATGTGTGTATCTAATGTTAGATGTTACGTGTGTGTATGTCATGTTAGATGTTACGTGCGAGTATCTCATGTTATATGTCACGGATGTGTATCTCATATTAGATGTTATGTGCCAGCATCTTATGTTAGATGTTACGTTCGAGTATCTTATGTTAGAATGTAAGTGCGAGTATCTCATATTATATGTCACATGTGTGTATCTAATGTTAGATGTTACGTGTGCGTATGTCATGTTAGATGTTACGTGGGAGTATATCATGTTATATGTCACGGGTGTGTATCTCATGTTAGATGTTATGTGTGAGTATCGTCATGTGAGATGTTACGTGCGAGTATCTCATGTTATATGTCACGTGTGTGTATCTCATGTCTAGATGTTATGTGCGAGCATCTTATGTTAGATGTTACGTTCGAGTATCTTATGTTAGATATTACGTCCGATGTATCACATCATTTATGGTCACATGTGTGTATCTAATGTTAGATGTTACGAGTGTGTATGTCATGTTAGATGTTACGTGCGAGTATCTCATGTTATATGTCACGGATGTGTATCTCATGTTAGATGTTATGTGCGAGCATCTTATGTTAGATGTTACGTGCGAGTATCTCATGTTAGATGTCACGTGTATCTCATGTTAGATGTTATGTGCGAGCATCTTATGTTAGATGTTACGTGCGAGTGTCTTTTGTTTATGATGTAAACGTGCGAATATCCTCATGTTAAATGTCACTTGTGTGTATCTCATGTTAGATGTCACATGCGTGTACCTCATGTTAGATGTTTCGTGCGAGTATATCATGTCAGTGCTACGTGTGTGTATCTCATGTTGGATGTTACATGCGAGTACTCCAAGTTAGATGTCACGTGCGGGTACCTCATGTTAGATGTTACGTGAGAGTACCTCATGTTAGATGTTTCGTGCGAGTATCTCATGTCAGATGCCGCATGTGTGAATCTCATGTTAGATGTTACATGCTAATACTCCAAGTTAGATGTCACGTGCGGGTACTTCATGTTAGATGTTACGTGCGCGTACCTCGTGTTAGATGTTTCGTGCTAGTATCTCATGTCAGATGCCACATATGTGAATCTCATGTTAGATGTTACATGCGAGTACTCCAAGATAGATGTCACGTGCGGGTACCTCATGTTAGATGTTACGTGCGAGTACCTCATGTTAGATGTTTCGTGCGAGTATCTCATGTCAGATGCCGCATGTGTGAATCTCATGTTGGATGTTACATGCTAGTACTCCAAGTTAGATGTCACGTGCGGGTACCTCATGTTAGATGTTACATGCGTGTACCTCATGTTAGATGTTTCGTGCGAGTATCTCATGTCAGATGCCACATGTGTGCATCTTCATGTTGGATGTTACATGCGAGTACTCCAAGTTAGATGGTCACGTGCGGATACCTCATGTTAGATGTTACGTGCGAGTAACTCAGTAGATAGATGTTTCGTGCCAGTATCTCATGTTAGATGCCGCATGTGTGAATCTCATGTTGGATGTTACATGCTAGTACTCCAAGTTAGATGTCACGTGCGGGTACCTCATGTTAGATGTTACGTGCGCGAACCTCATGTTAGATGTTTCGTGCGAGTATCTCATGTCAGATGCCACATGTGTGAATCTCATGTTAGATGTTACATGCGAATACTCCAAGTTAGATGTCATGTGCGGGTACCTCATGTTAGATATCACATGTGTGTATTAGATGATACGTGCGAGTATTCGTGTTAGGACCGCTTTAGATTTTTAATTTATTTTTCGATGAATTGAATGATCGTGTTACTTGAATTATTGAATACAAAGGATATGTGCATATATTTTTGTGTGTGTTTGTGCATTTTACAATATCACCCAATACACTTTTCCGTTCTTTCGGATCCGCACTTCGTGGATATATGTAAATATGGTCTATTTCATTTTTTATCACCTCTGTAATTACCACGATTATGTCTAGGCGGTGTGTTGTACTTGTAATATGCACAGATAGGGAATGAAGGCATGAACGTATGTAATTTAAGTGTGTTGTATGAGGGACGGTGATGAAGAGATGGAAGACAGGTAAAATACAGTCTCGGCACATAGCCTAACTTCCAGTTGTTGAAAGAACAGAAGGGACCACCAGAAACTAACTTCTCCGATGGACGATTCACTATTCAGCTGTATCTGACTACATAGCTGTAACCTAGGCTACTGCGAAAATTCCAAGAATTTAAAAACAGGTAACTGGCCCTCACTCTAGCTATTAAATATATAACACCTAAATCCTCCTAGATCAGAATTTCAAGTTTTGTGCAATTAAAAAATAAAAAACCCCTCCAGGAATCGAAACCGGATCCACTAGTTAGATAGTTGAAAATATAATTTTCAATCATTATATCGTAAATCTAAGTTGAATTAATTAAGAAGAAAATTAGCAATTCATTATGAAAGCATAGAACGAATTATAATTTATAATTTCATTTATTGAAGCTGTTGAATCTAAGTTATGACTTGAGACTTCTTTATATTAATATAATGTACGTAAACATGCAAATGTTCAAATAACCCATTCAGTTTCACATTTATTGAGGTGGGAAAGCATTTTTGTGGCTGATTTCCAATGAATGGATTTCTTATGTGGCCTACTAAAAATTAAAATTACAACGTAGTAATAAGTAGAAAGGCGTTCTTCAATAAATGGAAAATAACTTCTTAGAGTTTTAATAAATACGAGTATAACTTCAAAAATATTATCGGTGTTCTCTATACGATCTAACAATATTACGCAGGTTACTTTCGTATCAGAAAACAAAATTATATTCCAAATATATAAATATATTACTAACATAACAAAATTTGGTTCCGGTCTTAACTAAGTGCATAAAATGCTTTCCTTATTGGTATAAGAATATATTGAAGACAAAAATTTGAATATTTTTTTCTCCAAACAGTTATTTTATTTATATCACATTGTTGAAGGAACAATCTCAAGTAGATTCAACATGCACGCATCTTGTGGTAAAATTAGACACTACTAAACTTAATGTTCAGCAACAACAAACAACGACATTTCAAAAATTGGTGCACAACAGCACCCTATATCACAGTTATAAATACCATTTTTTTAAATGAAGTACACTGTGAATGAATTAAATAAAACTATTGTTTTGCAAGGACTGAAATTCACAGTTTTAGGATACGTTGAGATAATTACGGTAGAAACGTCATTCCCTCCATGGTATCTTTACCTTGTCGTGGTGGAGTGGCTTGTGTGCTTAAATGATCCTGAGAGCTATGCCGGCGGTAGCATTGCTGCCGATAGGGTTACCCATGCCGGACTGGTCGAAGGTGATAAGCCAGACGAAATAAGTACCTTGGTCGAAAGAGTGACGATCTTTCACCGTAAAAATACAACCGTCAAGAAATGCGGACATGGGTTCTACTGGGGTAAAATTTTCCGGAGGTCAAATAGTCCCCCATTCGGTTCTCCGGGCGGGGACTACTTCAGGGAACCCATGCCAAAGGCTCAAACACAGGGACATGTTCCTAGGAACATGGAATGTTAGGACTTTATACAATAGCGGGGCACTAGAGATATTAACGCGGGAATTGGATAAATCGCCCTTGGATATAGTCGCTTTACAGGAAGTTAGGTGGCCAGGAGAAGGTAGTCAGGAATCAGGAAGCTTTGCATTATACTATGGGGGTGCAGAAAGACCTGCATTTGGAACGGGTTTTTTTAGTCAGAAGGAGGATCCTATCCGCTATCCGAGATATTAAGTTTGTTAGTGATAGGATATCATACATAATTCTAAAGGGTAAACGACATGATTTTATAATTGTAAATGTACATGCCCCCACAGAAGATAAAGATGACAAGATCAAGGATGAGTTCTATGAAGAATTAGAATGCTTATTTGATAGCCTTTCACGATATCATATGAAAATTGTCTTAGGAGATTTTAATGCAAAAGTGGGGCGGGAAGATATATTCAAACCAACAATAGGCAAATTCAGTCTTCATGAAGATAGTAACGACAACGGGGTTAGATTAGTCACATTTGCCACATCAAAGAATCTCATTGTTAAGAGCACAACATTTCAGCATAAGGATATTCATAAATACACCTGGACGTCCCCAGATGGAGAAACTCGGAACCAGATAGATCATGTATTAGTGGATAAACGCTGGCACAGTAGCATCATCGATGTTAGATCAGTTAGAGGGACAGACTGCAATTCAGATCATCATCTGGTCAGGGTGAAAATCAGACAACGGCTATCGCTTATGAGAGGAACAAACGCTAAAGATGATTCTGTAAAATATGAATTAAAAAACTTGAAAAATGATGAAATGCGGCAAGAATACCAAATCAAAATTGCTAATAGATTTGAAGTACTGGAATCTTCAGATGACAATGTGGCAAACGAAGAAGAAACTGATATAAATAAAGAATGGGAGGCTATAAGAGATACTATTAAATTGTCAGCATCAGAAAGCATTGGTTGTTTAAAAAAGAGGCAAAACAAGAAATGGTTTGATGAGGAATGTGCCGACATTGTAAAGAAAAGAAAGCTAGCAAAAATGAAATGGTTACACGAGCCAAATGAGGTAAATTTAGAGCAATTGGGTAGTGTTAGACGGGAAACCACCAAGTTACTAAAGAGTAAAAAGAGGGAATATTTGAGAGAGAAGATTAATGATCTTGAAATGAATGCAAAAAATAGGAACATTAGAGAATTATATCAGGGAATTAGTATAGAGAAGAAAGGGTTTCAGGCTAGAACAAACATAATTCGGAATGAAAATGGGGATATGATTGCAGATTCCAAGAGTATATTAAATAGATGGAAAAGTTACTTTAATCAGCTATTAAATGTACATACAGAACAGGACATTGAGGAGGATAATTTACAGACAGCAGAAATGCTAGTCGCAGAGCCAAGTGCATTAGAGGTTGAAATGGCGATTGAAAAATTGAAGATGTATAAAGCATCAGGTTCAGATGAGATCCCAGCAGAACTGATAAAATCAGGGGGAGAAAAATTGATGGACAAGATACGCTGGTTGCTTAGTATGATTTGGGAAAAAGAAGCTCTTCCAGATGAATGGAAGGAATCAATTATCGTACCAATTTATAAGAAAGGAGATAAAACTGATTGCAACAACTATAGGGGCATCTCATTACTTTCAACTTCGTACAAAATTCTAACAAATATATTAGTAAGCAGACTTACTCCCTATATTGATGACATTCTAGGAGATCATCAATGTGCATTTAGAAGAAACAGGTCTACAACAGATCAGATTTTTAGTATAAGACAGATTTTAGAAAAGAAATGGGAATATAATGGTACTGTACATCAACTATATGTAGACTTCAAAAAAGCATATGATTCAATTAAGAGGGAGAAGTTATATAGTATCCTGCTGGAGTTCGGAATTCCTAAAAAGTTAGTTAGACTTATACGAATGTGTCTAAATGGCACAAAGAGTAGGGTGCGTGTAGGCAAACAGTTTTCGGACACTTTTGAAATCCAGAATGGGTTGAAGCAAGGAGATGCACTATCTCCTCTACTATTTAATTTTGTACTAGAGCATGCCATTAAATCTTTAGAGAATGAGGAAGGCTTACAACTGAATGGTATTAATAAGCTGTTAGTTTATGCTGATGATGTAGTATTATTGGCCGATAGCGAGGAGATACTAAAGGCCAACACGCACACACTATTGAGTAACACTAAGAAATTAGGACTGGAAGTAAATATCAATAAAACTAAATATATGGTCACACGTAGAATTACATTATATAATGGAAATGGACAGCTAATGACAAATGAGGGAAATTTTGAGGAAGTGGCTGAATTCAAATACCTAGGAACAATAATCACAAATAGGAATGAGATGCACAAAGAAATTAAACATAGGCTCAATTCTGGAAATGCGTGCTATTATGCATTGCAGAGACTCTTGATGTCCCAACTCCTTTCAAAAAACGTTAAACTGAAAATATATAAAACTATTATTCTACCAGTTATATTATATGGGTGCGAAACATGGACTCTTACTTTAAGGGAGGAAAGGAGATTACGAGTATTTGAGAATAAAGTACTTAGGAAAATTTTTGGACCAAAGAGAGATGAACAGACAGGTGAATGGAGAAGACTACATAACAATGAACTACATGGTCTTTATAGGAAGCCAGATATAATAAGAACAGTTAAGTCTCGTAGACTGCGATGGGCAGGACATGTTGCACGTATGGGGAATGAAAGACTTGCATGGAAACTTCTTGTAGGAAAGCCAGAGGGAAAACGCCCAGTTGGTAGACCAAGAATGAGGTGGGAGAATAACATTAACTATGATTTGAGGGAAGTAGATTATACAGGGAATGATTGGAAAGCATTAGCTCAGGATAGGGATGTATGGAGAGCGTATGTCCGCGCGGCCATGAACCTACGGGTTCGATAGTGCCAGTGAGTAAGTAAGTATATATTCTCATTATTACTAGATGTAGGTGGAACTCTGTCTCCACTGCCACCTAGTAGCTCCTATCACAAGTAAACAAATTAAAGAAAATATTTTTACTTTATAGCAGTGACGCTTTATCGATGTTATAATTTAATTTTTGACATTGAGAATGCAAGCTTAATATGACATGATAAGAAATATAAATACTCGGACGGGACTTGAACCCGGACCTCTGGATTTATATCCCAACTGCGCTACCGTGCAAGTCTAGTACAAATATTTATTTTTCTTATATATATTCTCATTATTACTAGATGTAGTGGGAACTCGGTCCCCACTGCCATCTAGTAGCTCCTATCACAAGTAAGCAAATTAAAGAGAATATTTTTACTTTGCAGCAGTGACGCTTTATCGATGTTATAATTAAATTTTTGACATTGAGCAATGCAAGCTTAATATGACATGATAAGAAAAATAAATGCTCGGGACGAGACTTGAACCCGGGACCTCTGGATTTATATCCCAGTGGACTACCGATTACGCTACCAAGCAAGTCTAGTACAAACATTCATTTTTCTTATATATATTCTCATTATTATTAGATGTAGTGGGAACTCGGTCTCCACTGCCACCTAGTAGCTCCTATCAGAAGTAAGCAAATTAAAGAGATTATTTTTACTTTATAGCAGTGACGCTTTATCGATGTTATAATTAAAATTTTGGCATTGAGCAATGCAAACTTAATATGACATGATAAGAAAAGTTGCTCGGTAGCGTAATCGGTAACGCACTGGGGTATAAATCCAGAGGTCCGGGTTCAAGTCCCGTCCGATCATTTATTTTTCTTATAATGTCATATTATGCTTGCATTGCTCAATGTATATATATATATATATATATATATATATATATATAATTTGCAATTATCAATAATTGTAAATTATTAGGCCGAACGGGACGGAGGGAATATTAAAATGCTCCCATAGTTTAGATGATAAGATTATAAAATTTATTAAAGCTCCAGTTATATTCATTATCATAAGTAATGCCACGAGTGATTTCCAAATTATCGATAAATTCACGACTCACGAAGTGAGGAGTGAATTTATCTAGAGAATTTGGAAATCAAGAGTGGCATTTGTTAGGACTATTTAACGAATAAAATTAAGCTGTTTACTCACAAATCATTATTTAACTATAGTTATTTTAAAATATTATATATTTAATGTAAACGGCGATGTTGAAAAACAAATGAGAAACGATAGGTACGCTTCTACTGCTTCTTTTGTTTTATCACTGCAACCAGATCATACTATTTATTGCCAAAGGAACCCAATATTGTAAGGAGGAGCTTTCTTAATATGGTAATTATAACACTGATAATATTTTGGTGAACACGACTCTGATTGGTTGTAAAACAGAAATCATTGAAACGTGATTGGTCATTGACTCCCATTTGGGGCATGAGTTAAATAGTCCTTGTAAAGTTTTATTTTTAAGGGGGTAGAATTTAAGTTGGAATATATATAATTTGCAATTATCAATAATTGTAAATATTTAGGCTGAACGGGACGGAGGGAATGCTAAAATGTTTCCATAGTATAGACGATAAAATTATAAAATTTATTAAAGCTCCAGTTATATTCATTATCATAAGTAATGCCACAAGTGTTTTCCAATTTATCTAGAGAATTTGGAAATCAATAGTGGCATTTGTTAGGACTACTTAACGAATCAAATTAAGATGTTTACTAACAAATCATTATTTAACTATAGTTATTTTTAAATATGTATGTATTTAATGTAAACGGCGATGTTTGAAAACAAATGAGAAACGATTGGTACGCTTTATTTGCTTCGTTTGTTCATCACTGCAACCAGATCATATTATGTATTGCCAAAGGATCGCAATGTTGTAAGAATGCACACTAGTGGAGAAATTTATAACCAACGTTATAGGTATTAATTAATTTCTGATGTCCTATTGTAAATATGTCAATTACATTTTTCTGGAACGTCATTTCCTGAAAAACAATTCGTTTAGGAAAGTTTAAATAGAGGTTACTTTTTTTTCTTTTTGTGGTATAATCAATTGTTACAAATGTTTTTATATTATCTCTCGTATGCGTTTTCTGTTGACATTCATGCACGATATATACAATTTGGTAGCCGTATTTCTTAGAGAGTCAGTCACTGCAAAATAATGCTATGACCTATTCAGGATGTTAAAAAGGAGGTGCTTTCTTTATTATAATAAAGTTTAGTCGGTAAATTCTAGGCGAAACGCGACTGTGATTGGCTGTAAATAAAAAATAATTGAAATGTGATTGTTCATTGACTCCCATTTGGGGTATGAGTTAAATAGTCCTATTAAAGTTATATATATATATATATATATAACAGAGTTTAGAGACTCGGGTTCAAATCCCGACTCAAGCATTCAATTTTTCTTTTCATATCATATTTGCCTTCCTTGCCAAATGCCAAAAATATAGTTATCACATTTAAAACATTTACAAGCGTTACTGTTATAACGGTAAATATTCTCTTTAAAAATTTGCTTAACTGTTATGTTGGCCACAAGATGTCAGTGGGAACGATTTTCCGCTACCTCTTGTGTGTTTTGAGAATACTACATATATAAGAAAAATGTATGTTTGTGTTGGAATACTTGGGTAGCCCATCGTTATAGCGCTAAACGTACAGAGTTTAGAGACTCGGGTTCCAATCCCAACTCAAGCATTCATTTTTTTCACACACTCACACACACACACACACACACAGAGATATATTTATATATATTCTAGTCCATCGTTATACTCTCGAGGTAGCGTGCTGCCTTGTCACGCAGCGGGCCCGGGTTCGATCCCCGGTCGGGGCACTTTTTCCGCGTGGGGTTTTTATCGGGGTTTTCCTCACCTGTAAGACAAATATCAGGAAAACGTTAAGGCCCAAACGGTACCCGAAACCATATGGCCATCATCATCATCACTCTTATCATCATCATAATCATCATCATCATCATCATCATCCTTCACCGGTGTGGAAAGCAACGGGAAGCTACCACACCTATAATTCCGTAGTAAAGCTGCAAGCATAGCATGAAAATGCTATAATTGCAGTGAAATATTGAATTATCAAATTCATTAAAATGTCCAACTTAGCAGTTGATTGCACGCCACTGCACTGCTTACAGTAGAGTCGGTGTAATGAGAGCCTTAGCTTAGAGTGAAACACGCAGGAACTGTGTAGTTAACATGTGGCTTAATGGTTAAAGCGATGGATTTGAAATTCGAACAATGGTGGTTCAAATTTCGGCAATCTATTTTTTTTTTGTCTTGCGTATGTACTCTGATATGTTGACACTGAAATTTGTTCAGTCTAGGCATGCGCAAAGTACCTATTCTCATACTGGCTATTACGCCTGATTAGAAGTTACTTCAGTATCAGTCGCATTAAAAGAAAGCATCATGAAATAGTTATGCTGAACTTGCCGGGGTCCGTCGGGCCCCAGCTGTGCTCACAACAGCAACAGGGCGCGTCCCCGGGTGGCGGATAGGGGAACGGTCGGTGGTTTGCTTGCATTCCTCCCGGCTAGGTCCAGTCCGGACCCGCGGGCCATTTGTGGGGTCGTCAGGACTCGAGCGACCTGACGTACTATATAGCTCGTGCTGCGCCCATTCCAGCAGCAAAACGCGTCCCCTCGGTGGCGTAGTAGGGAAAAGGTCGGTGGATCTGCTAGTCAGTCCTCCCTTCCAAGTCCGATGGACTCGCGGACCATGAGTGGGGTCAGCAGGGAAAATGAGGGCCCTGCTGTCAAACCTTTGCGTCCCGGCTCGCAAGCGGGAGCATGGGCCGCTGTTGGTGGAGCGGTGGGAGACTGGGGATCAGAAGCCCCTTTCTCTTGGTTCAATGGAACCCGAAACCATCTGTGGGGGCACCATGGGAGATGAGCACCCTGGATGCCTACATTGCTCAGTGCGCTGCCTCACAGCAGCTACAAGACTAGGCCTAGTCTTGCGAACGGGCTGGTTGGGACAATAACGGGCGTAATGCTGGGAATTACCACCAGGTCAATAAGCTCGGGAAAGGAGGAAGCGCGGTCTTTGTTGGTGGGATTTAGCGCCGACTCTGGAACCGAGTGACCCAAGGACAATCTGTGAGGTCGTCAGAGTGTGAGTTGAGCGACCTGACGTACTATAGCTCAGGCTGGATCCACTTCAGCAACCAAACACGTCCCAAGCTGGTGCACTGGGGGAAAGGTCGGTGGATCAGTAGAGTGTCCTCCCGGTCAAGTCCAAGGGACTCGTGAACCATTAGTGGGGTAGGCAAGAGTTGAGTGCCTTGCCGTACTATTTGCTCATCTGTTGGAGCTTGCGAGCTCCGTGCTGGCCCACAACAGCTGCAGAAGGCGTCCCTGGGGGCACACCAGGGCTCGGCTCGGACCAGTCCAGAGGGGAGCAACTGTACTTGTTCCTGGCTCGGCCTACGGGCCCGTCGACAAACTGTGGGGTCGCCAGGAGATGAGCACCTGGATGTACTAAAAGTCTCACACTGTTGGGCTTGTAGCCCTAGCCGGTCTCCCAACGGCTGCAGGACACGTCCCTGGAGGCAGGACAGGGGAATGGTTGGTGGATCTGCGACAGCAGTCCTCCCGGCTAGGCTCATGGAGCCCGTGGACCAACTGTGGGATCGTCAGGAATGAGCGACCTGATGTACTATGTAGCTCAGCAATTCCCAGAACTTGCAACTCCAACACCCTCTCCCTGGGGTGTTGGTTTAAGGACCGTGAACTTGAACGTGGACGTGAACATAGGATAGGGAGGACTAGAACTAGGACTTGGGAGTATGGTCATGACGACCGAGGTATCCCAAGGGGTGGACGGACGGGCCTAGATGGTATGCATCTCATTTATTTAGCAGCACAAGGTAATGGTGGAAGAGCAGCTGCCCATCTATGCGGAGCAGTATCCGAATAGACACCATCCTCACCAAACAACCATCGAGTCAGATGATAGGCGTTTGAGGGAGCATGGGATGTTGAAGGTAAACAGAGTAGACGCCGGTTAAACCCGTTGAATAAAATGTTCTTAGGGTGAAAGAGGATCATTCTTCTAGTACTCGTGCTATCGCACATGTAATGGGCACGAACAATCAGAGTGCATGGGATGTCCTGCACGAAGACCAGCTCTATCCCTTTCATCTGCAAAAAAAAGTACAAGCCTTACAGCCAGTGGACTTCTCTCAACGGACACAATTTTCTAATTGGGCTTTGCTGCAACCACCGCACTGCTTTTCCTCGATGTTATTCACCGATTGCGGCAGTATTTAATAGGGATGGGCTGGTTCTGAACTCAAACGACAGTCATGTGTGGGATTATGAAAATCCTCATGCCATATTTTAGAGCCATCACCAGCAGAGATTTTCGGCGAACGTATGGGTGGGCATAATTTATGACCACGATAGCGTCTTCGCCAGAGATTAAATGTCGTCATTTATAAGACTTTTTAGAGTACTACCTACCTAGATTGCTTAAAGAAGTTCCTGTTCACATCAGGCTTAACATATGCTTTCAGCACGATGGAGATCCTCCCGATTTCTGCCGAAATGAGTGAAATCATTTGGATCAAGTGTATCCTTGTCGCTTGAAATAGGAAGGGGTACTTTAATTGTAGTGTGGCCACCTCGCTCTCCAGATCTCTGTCCACTTGATTTTTTTGTGGTGACACCTGAAAACACTGGTATATGCGATCCCTGTTGATACAGATGAACTATTAATTGCACACATAATTGCAGCATGTCATGAGATCCGCGAGACACCTGGTATCTTGAACGGGGTACGAGATGTCGTCGCCGATGTCGTCTGAGTTGTGAGAATGTAGGTGGCCAATTTGAACAATTTCTCTAATGAGTCTGCAGGTGCTTTACTTTAATTTCTGGTTTACTTAAATGTATTGTTTCTTATTTCCTAACAACATTATGTATGCAATGTGTACATACACCGTACCTCTTCCTGTTATTACTGTTTTGATCACTGCACTATCATGTATCGTCGTACATAAGTACTGTACAGTAAAATTGCACATTTTATTTGCAAAAACAATTATTGTACTCTACAGTGTGTGCATTAGGGCCTATTATTAGAACCTTTCGAACAATTCACTGTGCAATACGTAAGTAGACAGTTTTGTAACTCAAGTACTGCGCCGACATTCCAGTATCATATTCTGTAAAGTAATGAATGAATAATTGAACATGACGTACATCTACGTACGTAACTAATTTACAACATACGTAATAAACGAAAAACGAAAAAAAGTGTACACATACAGTACGGAGTTTTACATTTGCACTGGCAGTAAGAAGCTATAACCACTGAGCTAAAGGCGCATACATGTTGCTACTTACAGTTTCTGTATCATATTATTTCCATTTTAATTTGAAATAATCAGTGGCTTGCGAACCGTTCTACAAATGAATCATAACTTGGGCATTTTTATTCGTAGACCATTAGTTCATTATCTCTAATTGCTTATATAATACCCCTCTGTACATAGTTAAATTTGTGCGGTATAGTTCATTTACACCCTGTATATATGTAAAACTCAATTTTGAAAATTTCTAGACGTTGAGTTTTAAAAAGGGTACCCACCTTCAAAAAAAAAACGATAGTGATATGGAATTAGAGGAACAGTCAGGATTTAGAGCAGGTCATTCCACAACCGACAATTTATTTTGCATTACTCAGGTAATAGAAAAGGAAATGCAATATGGACAACCTTTGCACCTACTATTTGTAGATTTTGAGAAAGCATGCGACAATGTCCCTATAGAGAAACTATGGATTGCTTTAAGACGTATGGGAATTAAGACTATAATAATTAAAGCTGTATAAAATTTATATGACAATTGCATATCTAAAATTAAAATTGGCAGTAAATTATCACATGGTTTTATGATAAATAAAGGTCTTCGTCAAGGTTGTTGTCTATCACCGACTCTGTTTAAAATATATGTTCATGAAATATTAAAGAATTGGAGGAGAAAATGTTCAAGTATGGGAATTCCTATTTCAAGCAGCAAAACTTTATAGAACTTACATTTTGCAGATGATCAATTGTTAATTGTACAAGACTATGAAGATTTAGAATATATTACTAGAACATTAATAGAAGAATACGAAAAATGGGGATTAACTTTCAACATAAAAAAAAAAATATTCATCAATTGGTGAACCAGAACAAAATTTAATTTGGAGACTGGGAGAAAAACAATAAAATCTTGTAGTGAAATTGCACATTTAGGAATTAAAATAAATAAAAATAAGAATTATGAACAGGAAATAAGAAATAGAAATAATAAAGGAAAATTTGCAATTGCTTGCCTCAATGGAATATTGTGGGATAAAAATATAAGTAATAAGAATAAAATGAATGTATATCATACATTTGTTAAAAGCATCTTTACCTATGTAGCAGAACTTTGGCCATTAACAACAAAAACAAATAAGTATATTTTGGCAACGGAAATGGATTTTATACGAAGGGTAGCAAGAATTTCAAGAAGAGAAAAAATTAGGAACTCAGTTATAAGGGATAAAATGAAGATTCATGACACTATTCTAGATTATATTAAAACTCAGCTATTAAGATGGTCCAGCGAAGGGATAACCATCGACTACCAAAATCTGTTTTGGAATGGAAACCTGAGGAACGACGAGGCAGAGGAAGACCTAAAACCTCCTGGAGTCAGGGAATATGTTCATACAGTGGAGGAAATTGGTATAAAGGCACTTGTTAAAAGTGTTAACACAAGTTTATTTACTCTTTCTTTGGCATTTTTCTATATTAACTTAGGAGGTGATTGAGTATAAAACACACACAAATAATGTCAAAATTAATTATTCATTTCCGTCCAAAAAAGTACATGAAAACTGAAACCACTCTCACATATGGGTGGAAATTAGTATAAAGGCACTTGTGTATTTCACAGATTAAACCTAAAAGACTGAGCGCAAAGTTTACAACAAAGTTCTAAAATTTAGTTGAACCTCCATTGTTGTTAATTACTTGGAAGATTCTCTTTGGCATTGACTTCATGAGGTGTTTATTTCTTCCACTGAGATTGAAGCCCACTCTTCCTGAATAACATTTTTCTGCTCAGTCACTGTCCCAAACTGCGTCCGTTGCGATACACACGCCTTGCCAGGATCCCCCATAAGTTCTCAATCGGATTTAAATCAGGACTTCTGACTGTCTACGTCAAAATGTGGTATTTCTTTCTTCCTGAACCACTCATTTGATTTGGCAGACACGTGAATGGAAGCATTATCTGGCTGAAAAAATAGATCTTCGCCAAATTCCTCATACATTCGTATAAATTAGGACTCCAGGAGCTCCTCAGTGTAGGACTCAGAATTCATCTTGATGCGTATCCATGCTATTTTTTATCTTCCTTTAAAGCAGAATGCTGCCCAAATCATAACGCCTCCACCACCAAAGTTTCTACTCATTCTAACTACTTCTCTTCAGTACGGAGATCGTTCCATGTACTGCTGAAGTCCATCAGGCCCGTCCAGATTCAACTGGACATTACTTTATTCCATTCTGAGGTCCAGGACAGGTGTTTTTTCAGCAAAAGTCATTCGAACTTTCTTATGTGCAGCGTTCAGAGGTTGTTTTTTTTTTTTTTTTTTTTAATTTTAAAGGTTCTTGTCTTCTGACAGAATTTGTCTTACTCGTCTGGCTGTTACTGGCAACTGCAAATCAGCCTGGATTTGAGAAGAAAATATATTCTTACCTTTTGCTTTACGTAAAATGAGACGTTTAGTGCGCTCAGACAATTTTCTTGTCCGTCCATATTTACCGTTTTTTTTTCATATTGTGAGCCCAGTTTGACAAAATTATCAATGACACATCTTGAAGCCCCAATTTCGTAGGTATTTGTCTATTGGAAAGGCTCATCTCCTTGAAGGCACTAACTCTTGATTTCTCTTCATTTGATAAAGGCTTTCCACGTGGCATTGTACGTACTGCTGACTTGTACTGATGAACGATGCTTACAGACACGTCGTCTCCATGTAATTGCAGTGTTTTGTTTACATTTATGCCTCTGTAAGAGCCAGAAGTTGACCTGCCTTTTATACCGATTTCCACCCCTAGGACAGCGTTTTCTTAGATTTTACGTATTATTTACATATATAGTAAATACAAAATGAGGAGACCTTTATGAAATTATGACCAAGATAATTATATGTAATCTATGACACACATACGGTATTTGCATAAATATTTCAGGTTGTTTTACTACTAAAAGGTAGTGGCTTTATACCAATTTCCTCCACTGTACATGAAGGAGAAACGTCTACAACCAGGGAGATTGGATGGACCGACAAAATTGGCTATTAGGAATCGGACATTAATCAACCGATGATCTATCTATTTACCCAATTTCAAGACAAAATACTAATAAAAATAATATATCCAATTTTTTTGCCAACAAAAGTTAATAATTACATAAACGTACATTTTTGAATGTCTAGTCTGCAATTTGTAACATTACCCCATCAATGAAAGAAATTATGCAAATTGAAAGAATGGAATGAAAATTATACCACAAGAATTAAAATTATTTTTTTGTTAAGTGACATATTTTATTTTTATTTAGCGCTTATTCTAAAATAAGCGCTGATATATGAACATATTAATGTATAATTTTTATATTTCTTACCCGTGTTTAATTGTAAAATTATTAATTTAATAAATGCCGTAGACTATTCGTATTTCGGCGAACATCACGTTAAATATCGCGTATATGTTGGCAGCATCCCGTGATTTCATAGTGTAAACCGGTTCGCGTTTGTTGGCGCATGTGCATAGTGTATGATTGGAACTTTAGAAAAAGGAATTCGCGTCAGATTTGTAAAAATATTTATATTATTTACTTTTATCTCTTCCTTCACTAGCCTGTATAGTGGAAATATTACTATGTAAACGTTATCTAATTAATCGAGCATAGTCCTGAACTCAGATATGTCCACTATGAACTACTGTACATGTGCACAGGCAAATCTAGTTCACTTACCTTATAATTAATGCATTTCCATAAATTCAAATTCATGCATATCTATAGGCGGAGGTGTTATTTAGTCGTAGTTGTAATTAGCAATTAAATGTCAAATAATTGTTTTGGATTTATTAAGATTGATAAGAAAATAATTATTTGAAATGAAGTGGGCGTCTTCTTCTTAATATGGTTTGGCGATTTTGAAATAACAGACCGCCGTAAATAATCCGCTCAAAATAGACATTTCAATTTACAAAAATTCGCATAGAGCTGAAAATTGGTACGAATGTTGGGAACGCCATTATAAATGAAATGTGAAAAGTCCCCATCGATACCACGTCTGCAAAAAAGTTATTCAAGGTCAAAGTTCGCGAATATGTTTTTTTTTGCATTTTTCAGCCAAACGGTAAGTTTTATCATACAAATAGGTCAGACAAAAGTTGTACACCATGCAATTGTCTGCACAAATTGTTCTTATACGTTTTTTCATAAGAATCGCCATTCTTGAGATATCAAGATTCTAAAGTTTGAAGAAGTCATATTCTGCATAATATGCACACATTTCCGCACCACCTATGAGGTAGTGTACTTGGCGCATTTTTGTTAATGTGGTATCTTCGAAAGGTATACTCCACGATCTATTGTGATTTAGTTTTATTAAATAATATTCTATTAATTAAAAAATGGTATTATTTGGTATGATTTAAGTGTCAAAAAATATTCTTAATTCCGGGTAATGTTAATCTGACTGATAATCTTCGAATTCTACTACGACAGTAATGTCTTCTTCGATTTCTTCTTCTTCTTGCTGGATATTAGTTAATTGTTCTGAGAAAGATGTATCAGTTGTTTCCTCATTTGAAATCATATAAATCTTCATCTGTTCCATTTGATTCAACATTGGAGTAAGACTGGCCTTGATAATTGGTATATACTGGTGAAAACAATAATCCGACCTTTTTAGTCACATTTTGCGCAACAACCACTTTTGCAATTGCACGAAAATTGTGTTAAGAATATTTGTGGAGCAGGTGGGTGTAACCTTTGAATTGATTCCAAAGTATTATCAAATAATTGACCCAATTGCAATTTTGATTTGAAATATCTAGGGTAACGGAAGTGGCTGATATTAGTACATACTAGTTTTAATAGTTGTAGTTTAAATTGTTTATTTTTAAGATTTACTTTTTCCAAAAAAATAAGTAAATGATTCCGGAATATAGCTGTTAATATTTTCAAACATTTGACTAGGTGAGGGGTAATTGGCATTATCAAATACTAAAGATTGAATGCAGCTTTGATGGTTCTAAATCGTTCTTCCTTTTCATTTTGACTTTTTTCTCATACCAAGCTTGGTTAAGAATATCGTGATGATCATACTTTAACTTCAATCGATTCTTAATTGATCTATTATCAAAATCTGGAGTTTTACAATTATTTTGTAATTATTCCAATGAAAATTGACAGTCATCACTTTTTTCTCCATCGCCAACATTAGCAGATTAATCTTGAGAACGACCGATTTTACCCCCTATGGTGGGTCTCAAGAAGGAATTATAGTAAGTATTATGGTACCTAGCCTCGGCAGCAACTAAATCATATTCGTACTGAATACGTGCAGTAAAATTGTTTGCTACTCATCAGAACGAGTCCGAGCTACCTCAGAGTGGATACTTTAAATTCAAGTGTAGCAACTTTATGAATTGTACGTCTAACATTTTTCTTCTAAGTCTCTCCATTTGCTTCATCTCCACAAAATAAGCAACATTTATTTAAACAAGAAACGGATTCACTCACGCATGCTCTAGTACGGGGTAGACTGATTTCAGATGTACCTCCATCTCATGCGGTCTTTTAACTGCAGCGATAGAACTCTTCCGAGTGTACATTTTAGGTCACTGCACATGAAATGTCACAGATTTCTTGTTCTTCAGGCATTCAGAAAACCCATAATTTCTTTCAACACTTGAATCGATCAAAGTCTTCATTCCACGATCAACAATAACTGTTTCATTTTCAGTCAAAGGTTTACTACAAACAAAGCAAAATTGGGACATTTTATTAAATTATTGAACAGCACAAATTATTTTAAGAAATATTATTAACAAGCACGTGTATTCACTGTAAAGGAACACTATACTAACAGTCTTTCATTTATGCCTTCCAGAAAAAAAAACAGGTATATGACGGTCGCCACCCCAACAAAAATAGATAGTTGGCAGATGTTGCTTAAGTTTATACGAACCAATTAAATTATGGACTGAGTTTCTTTTTAAACGCTTTATATTAACTTGACCTGTATATATCTATCTATCTATTTATCTATCTATCTATCTATCTATCTATCTATCTATCTATGTAACGGAATTTTTCAACGCGATTTTAACCCACTTAAAATCATTGAATCGACTTGAAACTTTGTACACTTGTAAAGGACCCGTGACAATACAATAATTTTATATATTTTTTATAAATCCTGGCCAGAATCATCAGAAAATAAAAAAAAGTGTCTTTGTATCTATGAAACGGAATTTCTGAACACGATTTTCACCCACTTAGAAACATTGGATAAACTTCAAACTTGTATACATATAACGTACCCGGACAATACAGTAATGTCATATTTGTTTCTAAAATCCTGGCCAGAATCATCAGAAAATCAAAAAAAGTGTCTTTGTATCTATGTAACGGAATCTTTGAACCCGATTTTCGCCCACTTAGAAACATTGGATCGACTTTAAACTTTGTATGCTTGTAAAGGACCCGTGCCAATACAATAATTTCATATAAAAATTATTTCTAAAATCCTGGCCAGAATCATCACAAAATTAAAAAAAATTAAAACTGGTATAATAGGTTGCGGACTTGTCGACGTTTTAGTCAATCGTTGTAAGAGCTCAGTTGGTAGAGTGGTGAACTCTTAGTGGTATATAGTTTCTGTAATCCATAGGTCGCTGGTTCAAATCCGGCTGGTAGGTTCTTTAGAAGAGTATTACTTTCAGCTCATACTAAAATATAATCGTATTTAAAGATATTTACATTTTTATCTTATATTTTATCTTATTCTGTAAAATATCTAAACTAAAAAATAAAAAATAAATAATAGATTTAAAAAACTAAACACGATTTATTAGAAAACCGAACTAAAAAAGTGAAAAATAATTTTAATATCCAACAAGCTTGGAATAAATAATTCTACCATCAAAAGCGTGGGGCGCTCTTTATGGTTTTTACATTTTCTTCTTAGAGATTTTTCTTTTAACAATATCTGTTTATTATCAAATATATTAATTCATAAAGAGCAACCCACGCTTTCCATGGTAAAATTATTTATTCCAAGCGTGTTGGAAATTAAAATTATTTTTTATTTTTTTAGTTCGGTTTTCTAATAAAGCGTGTTGTTTTAGTTTTATTAAACTATTATTTATTGTTGATAACTCTAGTTTTATTCTATATGTGTTGGAGATGATTTTTTTGTTGACCACTTTAATTTTATCCCAAGCGTGTGGAAATTAAAATTATTTTTCATTTTTTTTCTTTGGTTTTCTAATAAAGCGTCTTGTTTTAGTTTTTTACACGCTTTATATTAGCTTGACCTGTATCTATCAATCTATGTAACGGAATCTTTCAACGCGATTTTCACACACTTAAAGTCATTGTATCGGCTTGAAACTTTTTATACTTGTAAAAGACCCATGACAATACAATAATTTTATTTTTTTCTAAACTCCTGACCAGAATCATCAGAAAATCAAAAAAAGTGTATTTGTGTCTATGTAACGGAATCTTTGAACACGATTTTCACCCACTTAAAAACATTGGATAGACTTAAAACTTTGTATACTTGTAAAGGACCCGCCACAATACAATAATTTCATATTTGTTTCTGAAATCCTTGCCAGAATCATCAGAAAATCAAAAATCGTTTCTTTGTATCCATGTAGCGGAATCTTTGAACACAACTTTCATCCACTTAGAAATATTAGATTGACTTGAAACTTTGTATACTTATAAAGGACCCGTGACAATGTAATAATTTCATATTTTGTTTCAAAAATCCTGGCCAGAATGATCAAAATAAAAAAAATGAAAACTGGTATAATAGGTTGCGGACTTGTCGATGTTTTCGACAATCGTTATAAGAGCTCAGTTGGTAGAGCAGTGAACTGTAGTGGTATATAATTTCAGTAATTCATAGGTCGCTGGTTCAAATCAGGCTGGAAGGATTTTTTTAGAAGAGTATTACTTTTAGCTCATACTACAATAGTATCGAATTTAAATATATTTATATTTTTATCTTATTCTGTAAAATATTAAAACTAAAAAATAAATAACAGTCTTAAAAAACTAAACACGCTTTATTAGAAAACCGATCTAAAAAATGAAAACTAATTTTAGTTTCCAACACGCTTGGGATAAAATTAAAGTGGTCAACAAAAAAATCATCTCCAACACATACAGAATAAAACTAGAGTTATCAACAAAAAGAAAATCATTTTACCACCAAATCGTGGGGTGCTTTTCATGATTTTTACATTTTCTTCTTAGAGACTTTACTTTTACCAATATCTGTTTATTATCAAATATATTAATTTATGTAAAGCACATCACGCTTTGATGGTAAAATTATTTTCTTTTTGTTGATAATTCTAGTTTTATTCTATATGTGTTGGAGATGATTTTCTTGTTGACCACTTTAATTTTATCCCAAGCGTGTTGGAAATTAAAATTATTTTTCATTTTTTAGTTCGGGTTTCTAATAAAGCGTGTTGTTTTAGTTTTTGAAAACTATTATTTATTTATGTATATTCTCACAATCATATAACATATAATTTGTATATATAAGTTATTCAACCAATATTTTTATTATATTAAATATCCCATGATTTATAGGAGGTTAACTTGCGGTTGAAAAGCGTGCATGGGTATTGTTTTTAGTGTTTCAAATGGTGATAACTGAAGAATGGTGATTCTTATGAAAAACGTATAACGACACTTATTGTAGATAATTTCATTGTCTACAACTTTTGTCGAACCTAATTGTTTGATGAAACTTACCGTTTGGCTGAAAAATGTAAAGAAAGCTCATATTCGCGAACTTTAACCCTGAATATATTTTTTTTGCAGATTTGGAATCGATGGGGACTTTTCGCATTTCATTCATAATGGTGTTCCCAACATTCGTACCAATTTTCAGCTCGATGTGAATTTTTTAAGCCTACCCCTATTTTTTTGAGCTAACTTGACCGGGCTAAAATGACGACTGTAGATAAATTACTCTCTCCGCCACCGGCGTACTGTTTGTTGGAAGCATTTTGAACTAAGCATACTTTATTCACAACTTATATCTCCCGAGTTGAGTTCTCAGTGTGGCGTCAAACGCTTACATGCCAAGGTTTTCACCGGGTAATTAATAAGTAGCGTTTATTATTTTATTTCATAATATGTCTCACTATTGCCCTCGGTGATAAACTCCTAGTTAAAACACTAGAAGAGTAGATACATTATTTTACATTTAAAAAATCCAAGGGACAAGTCCTCCGGGAAGGACTTCAAGTCTTGGACTCCGAGTCTGAATATTTTCGAGCTCGTAAAAGAACATCGAGCTTACGTTAGAACATTCGAGCCAATTTTAAAAGGCTTTTCCCACTCAAGTAATACCGTAATTGCCACTAAGTGTCTCTTCGAGCAATGAGCCGATTCAATTTGATTCGAAGGCTCTAACGTAAGCTCGATTTTCTTTTACGAGCTCGAAAATATTCAGACCCGGAGTCCAAGACCTGAAGTCCTTCCCGGAGGACTTGTCCCTTGGATTTTTTAAATGTAAAATAATGTAGGCTATCTACTCTTCCCGTGTTTTGACTGCAAGTTTATCACCGAGGGCAATAGTGAGACATATTATGAAATAAAATAATAAACGCTACTTATAATTACCCGGTGAAAACCTTGAGCTGATATGTAAGCGTTTGATGCCACACTGAGATCTCAACTCGGGAGACATAAGTTGTGAATAAATTATGCTCTAGTTCAAAATTCTTCCAACAAACAGTACGCCGGTGGCGGATAGAGTAATTTATCTACAGTCGTCATTTACGGCGGTCTGTTATTTCAAAATTGTCAAACCATATTAAGAAGAAGAAGGCGCCCACTTCATTTCAAATAATTATTTTCTTATTAATCTTAATAAATCCAAAATAATTAATTTCTGATTATAAGTCAAGATGGATGCAACATGTTCATCGAATGGAAGATCACAGAATACCCAAACAAATGTTAAGATATCAACCTGCAGGAAGAAGAAGACCAGGACGTCCACTCAAAAGACTTTTGGATGGTGTTTCTCTTGAGGCCGAAACAGGTTAACAAATGGCCTAAATTCGTGAATGTACTATGATGATGATTATTATTTGACATTTAATTGCTAATTACAACTACGACTGAATAACACCTCCGCCTATAGATATGCATGAATTTGAATTTATGGAAATGCATTAATTATAACGTAAGTGAATTAGATTTGCCTGTGCACATGTATAGTAGTTCATAGCGGACATATCTGGGTTCAAGACTATGCTCGATTAATTAGATAACGTTTACATGACAATATTTCTACTATACAGACTAGTGAAGGAAGAGATAAAAGTAAATATATAAGGTCACACATTGAAAAAACATCGAAGCCTAGAGGATTAAGAAATATGCTACAAGCCGAAACTTCGAAGTTCGACTCCACCCAGTGGTCCTTCAATTCGTAAGTGGTACTCTGATTTTACGACAAGAGGGTGCATCTGTAGGAGAGAATCTTCTGGGCGCCCGGCTGTAAGTGAGGCAACTGTTGACCGGATGCGTGAATCTTTTACACGTAGTCCTAAAAAATCAACAATTGCAGCTAGTAGGGAGCTACAGATCCCTAAATGGAAAGTTCTGCGAAAACGTTTGAAATTTCATCCATACCGTTTGCAGATGTTGCAGTTCTTAAAGGAAGAAGATAAAATGGGGTGTCGTACTTTCTGCGAGAATATACAGCCTCTCATGGAAAGTGATGGGTTTTTCGAATGCATAGTGTTTAGTGACGAGTGCATCTTCCATCTTTCAGGTAAAGTGAACAAACAAAACGTTAGAACCTGAGGTTCGGCAAAACCCTCTCCTAAAGGGAACGTATTCAGCGCTTTAAGTCTGCAGAAAGTGTACGGTCCGTTCTTCTTTGTAGAGAAAACAATTGGAGGATGTGAGTACCTGGATATGCTACAACAATGGCTCCTGCCTCAGCTGGAACAGGAAATACCCAACGTCATCTTTCGACAGGACGGCGCAATCCCTCATTTTCATAATGAAGTCAGGCTGGACCTCAACACCAGACTACCGAACCGATGGATTGGCCGTATTGGTAATGACGATGAAGAACTTCTTCCTTAGCCTCCGCGTTCGCCGAACCTCACACCCCCTTGACTTCTTTTTTATGGGGTTATGTCAAAGATCTTGCGTACAAGCCACCTCTTCCACAGACCGTCCTTTTTCTATGACGGCGCATCACAGCAGCCATCGAAACAGATGACCATGATATGCTACAACGTTCCTGGGCGGAAATGGACTACAGACTTGATGTGTGTCGTGTTACCAGCGCAGCTCACATTGAACATCTGAAAGGTACTGTAACCAAAACGTTTTGATTTTCTCTTTTCATTAGTACTAGTTTCATGTCTGTATGTTATTTAAACGCAAGTTATACCTGTTCGAAGGCCGAAAGAGCATTTGTGGGAACCCTGTATTTGGAAATGAAGTATATAGGAATATTTTTGTACCAAAGACAGACGAACAAATAAGTGAATGCAGAAAACTACATAAAACTTAATAACTAGTTATTCATTAAAAAGAGATGTACTAAGAATGGATCGTAGACTGCAATGGACAAATAATGTGGCACGAATGGGGAATGTAACAGAACTTGGATTTTTTTCGAAAACCTGGGGGAATGTCCTCAATAGGTAGACCAATAATGAGGTGGAAGAATAATATTAACCATAGCTTAAGGGAGGTGAATTTTACATATATATTTTAAAAGTAATATTAGTTCGGAATAGAAATCTTTGTTCTGCTATGGACATCCGGATTCGAAGATGCAGAGCATAATTTTTTTATGATATTGTAAAATTGGTATCCATAAGGTTTAGTAGTCTACAAGTTCATTGACATTTTAAAATCCTTCAGGCCTTTCGTAACAAGTTTCATCCATAGCAGGAGGTGCTTTCCTATAGAGTTTTAAAAAGTTTTAACCATTTTTTAAGGACGATTGAATAAATAGATTGCTACCAAATTTGTAAGGTGCATTCCAAAATGATACAACCACCAATTTTAGGGACAGTACTGAAAAAACAGCAGAATGACTTGATAATAATTTATCCTAGTCTGCATAGAGACTATAATGTGTGAACAATAGCATTATGTAAAGACACTCCCTACTAGCTGATAATACGAGTACAACCACGAATTCAAAACATTGTTGCAAATTGATACAGTCAGCTGTTGCACAATGACGGAACCACCAGTTCCATTAAAACAAACACATGTAATACTTCTTAGTTATTCAGTGGTATTTACAAGTTATTCAGTAATGGCGAAAAAAAAATTAGATATGCCGGATGGGACATGATTTGCGGAATGAAAAACCATATTTTCAAAACGTCAACATCAAGGTAAGTCGCTAATGTTATGGGCTGGGTTAGGTTACGGGGCCAAATAAAAATAGCCTACCGTAAGGGCGGAACGAATGCATCCAACTATCAAAATCTGGTAGATATTCACATTTTACTTTTGGGGAGACGATTGGAGGTTCAATCTAAATATTCCATCGGAATAATGCCTCTACCCATCTTGAACACTCCACATAAGAATAATTTTTCCAGAATGAGGGTACATGTAAAGGAGTGGTTCGCAAATTCTCCTGATATAAATCCTGTGGAGAACCTTTGATGTATTTTGTATCGTTGAGCTTATGTTGATGGAAAACAGTATGAGCTGCAGACAGCAATCATTTCTGCATGGCAAAATATGCTGGAGAAGCTTGTAAATAGCATGCGTGATAGTGTTTTTAAAGAGGTCTCGAAACGTGTTTCTTCATTTGTGTAATTTTGCAACACAAAAGTGTTGTGCATAAATGTTGGTTTATGTTATCCAATTTTTCTACTAAATTAAGTTACAGTTTAAAATTTAAATTCGGTTGCAGCTTTTGACAAGTATATATCACAATTAATAAAATATCCCCAAATAAATTTTTGATTGTGTGTGTGTTTGTTATTTAGGTGTGGATTACAATCGGAATAATGGTTGTATGATTTTGCAACGCATCATAATGTTATAAAAAATACTGTGACTAGTATCTCAACACTACTTTATCATGTATTTCAATTGTTTTGAATTAAGTAGATCCACCGCTGAAGTTTCAGGGTAACATCCTTGCCTCGTACGCAGAGGGCTTGGGCTCGATCCCCAACTTACCAAGGTGATTTTTTTTTCGATTTTTGCTCGCTAAAAAGAAACTTCCAGGAACATTTACGGCCCAAACAGTCCCCGAGCATCATCCTGTAATTATCATTAAGACATGATCATTATGAATATGTGAGCGAATGTTGTGTTTCGTCTCAATATCTATTGTTTCGAAGGATTTGTGTGTTTAAAAAATTATTTTTGTGATCCATAAATTAAAATCTCTCTCCCGACAGGTCGTGCAACTGTATGGCCCGGCGCCGTGGAATGTAAAAATATTGTATCTGTATGGAGAGACGCTAAACTAAATTGAAAATGAGTTAGAAAAGGTAAAGTGTGGAAAGAAGATAACACTATAATTTGATTTTTTGTTGGAAATTGCAATACTGAAGAAGCTTATCTGTAGACAGTAAGGCCATCTGTTGTCAACGATGTTTTTTTTACCTCTCAGAGATATTCGACTATTATTCATCAATATGTTTTGTTCCCTACACACTGTGTTTTCTGTCCTTGCTGTTATATAATTTCCTGGAATTAAATATTACAATATTCTCTTTCTAACACAACCAAATGTTTCCGCAATTGAAAATATTATAAATTACGGTACTAACTTGCATTATAGACTTACGATTCACAAATTATTAGCTTAGCACTTTTCTTCCAAGGATTATTTCATCTTACGTAATAATGTCTTGGTTTTAAATGCATCGGGCCCGATTCTATACTCGCTCGATCAAATTTATTGGGACAGCTTTATTCGTGGTTTATCTACACCTTTAAAAAAGAGTTCGTCAGACAGGAAATCCATAAACTAAGTGATTTTTTAGCAAATCGTATTTATAGCCTCCTTTTACTGGTTTACGTAATATATATTTCTTTCGTCACTTAAATCATGTGTGTCCAGTAAGTTGAGAGAAAGCAAACATGGCGGCGTTAGAGAGATTTTTACACGCTTTATATTAGCTTGACCTGTATCTATCTATGTAACTGAATTTTTAACGCGATTTTCACCCACTTAAAATCATTGGATCGCCTTGAAACTTTGCATACTTGTAAAAGACCCGTGACAATATAATAATTTCATTTTTTTTTCTAAAATCATGGCCAGAATCATCAGAAAATCAAAAAAAGTGTCTTTGTATCTATGCAACGGAATTTTTGAACACGATTTTCACCCACTTATAAACATTGGATCGACTTGAAAGTTTATATACGTGTAAAGGACCCGTGACAATAAAATAATTTCATTTTTTTCTAAAACCCTGGCCAGAATCATCAGAAAATAAAAAAAAAGTGTTTTAGTATCTATGTAACGGAATTTTTTAACACGATTTTCACCCACATAGAAACATCATCAGAAAATAAAAAAAAATGAAAACTGGTTGCGGATTTGTCGACTTTTTAGTCAATCGTTATAAGAGCTCAGTTGGTAGAGCGATACGCTCTAGTGGTATATAATTTCTGTAATCCATAGGTCGCTGGTTCATATCCGGCTGGGAGTTTTTTTAGAAGAGTATTACTTTCAGTTCATACTGCAATAAAATCGAATTTAAAGATATTTACATTTTTTATCTTATTCTGTAAAATATTAAAACTAAAAAATAAAAAATAAATAATAGTTTTAAAAAACTAAAACAACACGCTTTATTAGAAAACCGAACTAAAAAAATGAAAATAATTTCCAACATGCTTGGGATAAATAATTTTACCATCAAAAGCGTGGGGTGCTTTTTATGATTTTTACATTTTCTTCTTAGAGACTTTGCTTTTACCAATATCTGTTTATTGTCAAATATATTAATTGATAAAGAGCACCCCACGCTTTTGATGGTAAATTATTTATCCCAAGCATGTTGGAAATTAAATTATTTTTCATTTTTTTAGTTCGTTTTCTAATAAAGCTTGTTGTTTTAGTTTTTTAAACTATTGTTTATTAAAATTATGGCTTTTAGGTAAATCCCTACTTCTGATATCGAATTTCACTGAATTTTGGAAAATACCTTTTTTTTGTTTTATTTTAATGGCTTCGTTGCGAAAAAAATTGAAAATTTCAACCATTAGGGCAATTTTTATATTTTCACATACTTTTGTGCTAGCCGTCGAGAAGAGCGGACGTGTTTTTGTTAGAGTGGTTGAAATGTGCAGGGGACAAAGCATTATGGAAGAAGTTAGAAAGCTGATTGAAACATTGTCAACTGAAGTGAAAGAGGGGTTTGAAAAGTGCAACGTGGGTGAAAAAATTCGTGATATTGAGACGAACATGCATCGGATGGAGGACAGATTGAAATGGCTGGAATCTAAATTAGACTATCTCGAAAACCAGAGTCGCCGTAATAATATTGTGATATATGGTGTGCATGAAGAAGACAGAGAGAGCTGGGAGGAAACTGAACATATAGTTAAAAGAGTAGTGGCGCAAATCGGGATTGATTTGGTGGACAGTGATATTGAAAGAGCGCACAGAGTAGGTCGTTGGAATAGTGGAAAGAGACCGATTGTATGCAATTATCACACTACAAAATAAATGTTGGATCCTTAGAGACAGTAAATATCTTAAAGGGACCGGTATCAATATTGCCGAAGACTTTGGTGAGAAGGTGCGCCGCGAAGGGACTTTCTTAAGCGACACATGCTCGAGGCGAAAGAGGCAGGGCTGCCATGCAATCATGCAATTTAATAAATTGATTATAAATGGACGAATCTGGAGCAGGGAACAACTACAAAATATGGACAACTCTGAAAATGAATTTGAAGAGGTCATTGACAGCGAGTCCCCAAACCTACAGGGACGCTTCAACAGCAGGTGGTCTCCTTACAGCAGAGGAGGGAGAAAATTCTACACGAGAGAAAGAGAGAGGGAGCACTACGATACTAACTCCCAGGAATCCAATAAACATACAGCAAAAAACGGCCGAACGCAAAAAGCATCCTCTAAGAGGTGAACGACCGGCGGACACAAGAACTCCAACAAGAAAATCACTAAGACTTCTGAATTTACCCGCAGAAAAGGAACTATTGAGAGGGGGAAGTTCGAAAAATACAGGTAAGACTAATGACAAGGGAACAGAATAGGGTTTGTTGACAGTCGGTTCATGGAATATCGAAGGGTTAAAACAAAAACTTTCAATGGACAGATGTGTAGAGTTTATTGAGACTTTTGATATATTAGCTCTAGGAGAAACATGGTTAAAAGCTAATGAATGCGTAAATCTATGTAATATGAAAGGTTATTTTAAGTGTAATCAAAATAGAGGAAAGAGAGGTAGATATCCAGGCGGTGTTGCCATTTTATATAAAGCTAACTTAGACCCATATATTAAAAAGGTAAATATTACTTTAAAAGAGGCAATTTGTATATATTACCATACAGAAAGAGCAGAAATGTGTCTGTTGTCTATTTACCGCCAACCACTAAATTCCAGGTATGCCAATCCAAATTTTTTCGTTGAATTGTCTGACTCGTTGGCAGAAATAAAAGATAGGTTTCCGGAAGCGGGAATAATAATTTTAGGGGACTTTAACTGTAGGATTGGGGAGGAAAATATCACTATAAAATCGGATGATAATGAAACACGAGGTGAGGGTAGGAGAAGCAAAGATAAGATTTTAAATTCAGAAGGAAACCAATTGTTAGCTTTTTGCGATGCATTTGAACTTGAAATTCTGAATGGGAAATATGGGGAAGATAAAAATGGAAGTAGCGTAATCGATTATTCAATATGCACACAAGACATGATTCCAGTCCTAAGTAATTTCTGTATAGTTTCCAGAATCGAATCACACCACTTCCCAAACAAACTTATTTTAAATATGAAAGGTATTAGTGAGACAGTTAATGATGAGGTGGCAACAATATTGCGGCCAATTACACGTTTCAGGTGGATCGAGGATCTGAGAGAAGAATTTATCAGGAGTTTGGAAACGCTAATACAGGATCTGCAATTAAATGATCTTAGCGGGGAGGAAATTATTAAAACTTTGACAGAATGTTTTCAAAAAGCAGGGGAAAAATTCAAGGTTAAATACGCAATGAACCAGAAGGACAAAGGGTGGTACAATAATGCATGTAGAAAGAAGAAGAAATTTGTCGAAAGTAGTCTTTTAAAGTTTAGAAAAGAAAGCACAGATGAAAGCAGAAAAAATTATGCGCAAGAGAGAAAGGAATATAAAGAATTATTGGCAGAAACAAAACTAGCATGGCAAATAAGGAATCCGAAGAAATGAGAGTCGCGACTGAAAGTGGGAACATTGCGGACATATGGAAAGCGTTAAGGGAACTCAAAGTAAAGTCCATAAATCGGACAAGAATAACGCCCGGGGAATGGAGAAGTTACTTTGATAGGGTGCTGGGAAATGAGAGGTAGATATATAAGATATATAGGTTAAGATATAATCAAGGAAATATAGTTGAGATCCCTGACCCAATTCATATTCAATTACTGGATCAGGATATTTCGAAAAACGAAGTTGTTTCTTCCATTAAATGTTTCAAGAATGGTAAAGCACCTGGAATTGATGGAATACCAGGGGAATTCTTGAAAAATATGATATTATCCAATAAATTATCAGACGTTTTGAAAACTGCGTTCAACAAACGTTTTAATGGAGGAGATTATCCGGAAGCCTGGGCGACAGGTGTCATCCAACCGCTATACAAAGGGAAAGGTGGGGCACAGATACCAGAAAGTTACAGGGGAATTTGTCTCTTGTCAGTGTTCGGAAAAATATATTGTAAAGTACTTTACGAACGAATAAGACAATGGGCTAAAGAGAACAATAGGCTCTCAAAATATCAGGCAGGTTTTAGAGAAGGGTACTCCACGGTGGACAATGTATTTGTTCTGAGAACATTAATTGATGACAATCTGAAAATGAAGGGGGGTAAATTATTTTGTGCATTCATTGATTTTAAGATGGCATTTGATACTGTGGACCGAAGCGCACTTTGGGAAAAATTAAATCGGAAAGGATTGTCTCATAACATGATACATGCTTTAATGTCAATTTATAAATATGTTAAATTTTGTATAAAAGTAGACCAAGGGCACATTACAGAGAGCAGTGAAGCCAATCGGGGAGTGAGACAAGGTTGCATTTTATCACCAATGCTATTTAATCTATTCGTTGATGATATTGTAGACGTAATGCTAGAAGGAGAAATTGAGGCTCCGGAGATAGGAAATGTTAGAATCCCAGTCCTGTTGTATGCAGATGATTTAATTATCTGTTCCAAGACAATCAAGGGATTGCAAAGAGGTCTTGACCTACTGGAAATATACTGTAGGAATTGGGGATTGACTGTAAATGTTAGTAAGACAAAAACAATGACCTTTAAAAATGGGACGGTTTATGGTAGAGCAGAGGAATGGAAATACAGAGATCAAGTACTTCAAAACGTGAAACATTTTGAATATCTTGGTACGACGTTGAAAATGAACGGAAAGTGGAAAAAACATATTGATATAGCATTATTTAAAGGGAGGGGACAACTTAACAGTGTACTCGGTATTCTGGGTCGAGTGCCTGATATTCCAGTCAGCACATTAGAAAAATGTATGCAGCGATGGTCAGGCCAGTAATGCACTATGGTAGTGAGATTTGGGGTTTCCAAAGAACGGAAATACTAAATAAGGTATATACGCATTTTCTAAAGTATATTACAGGACTTAGTAAGGCCGTTTCTAACTGTTGAATTTTGTATGAATTCGGGTCATTCCAGGACGACATTAACTGTAAAATTCGTTTACTCAAATACTGGTTGCGAGTAATCCAAGGTGAACAAACAATGCTTAGAGCAATTTGTTACGACCACCAAATTAAAAACATAGATGTTAAATTTTGGGCAGACGAGGTTAGGAGAGAACTCCAAAAGATTGGGATGGGCTGGATATGGGAAAAAGGGACTGAAAATCGCAAGAACGTGTGGAGAAAAATAAGGAGGAGGTACTTAGATATAAACCAACAAGATACTTTCGCTGAATATACAGGAAAACGCTCACTGTGTTTACAAAGAGACCTAAAACACGTCTGGGGAAAAGAATCGTATATACTCAACCTAGGATTTAAGGAGAGATCAGGGCTCGCTTGGTTTAGGCTAGGGGCATGGAAATTTCTAAAAATTAGCGACGATCACGATATGCGAATATGTCCAATGTGCGGGAACTTTGAAGATGAGATACATATATTAGGAAAATGTAATGAATTAGAATATTGGAGACGTCAGTTATTACCGGAAAGATTTCTAAATTCAAGTCGGGAAAGATTGGCATGCTACAAGTTATTGGTAAATCCAGAAAATTGGATAAACCTCGGTAAATTTCTGGACAAAACGCAAAAAATAAGGACAACACTCATTCATGAATAAATATATGTTATCAAAATGCAATACCATTAATTATTAACAATTATATATAAATTAATTAGTGTATAATGCTAATGTGTTATTATTTAACTGTAATATTAATGTGTTTTCTTTATGTAATTGTAATGTTAATGTTTTTCTAGTGTATAATGCTGTTGTGTTATTATTTAATTGTAATATTATTATTGTGTTTTCTTTATGTAATTGTAATGTTATTGATTTTTGTTGTTGTTTATTTTTCTTTACACTAGTACCAATTATTACTTTATTGTAACGGACTGTCAACAGCACGTACGGTTTACTGCCCGTGCGACCCATATTTGTAAATAATATTGTAAATATCTTACTTTTTGTCTAATAAAGTCCTACTACTACTACTATATTTTCACATGTTGTGAATTATTACTCCAAATCGTTCGATTTTGCTGGTTACGCAATGCGACTTACTTTAGTTAATTAAATTCTAGAGGCCTACACCGAGTTTGGTTCCGAAAAATATTCTGGTCACTTGAGCGTTAACTGACGTAGTTATATATGTAACTATCTCACTGGCACGGAGGAATCATGAGATGCATGGCATGTGGGAATAAGCTTTCAATACATCCCTATCATGTGATGTTTTCCATTCATTGACTGCATAATCTACTTCCCTCACAATGTTATTCTCCCACCTCATTACGGGCCTACCAATTGGGCGATTTTCCTCTAGTATTCGTACAAGAAGTTTTCATTACCCATTCGCATCATATGTCCTACCGACCCCTGTCTTTGAGACTTAAATGATCTTATTGTTTCTGGTTACCTATAAAGATCACCTTTTTCCGCTGTTATGTAAGTAAGTCTCTTCTCCATCCGCCAGTCTGTTCATCACTCTTTGGTGCAAATATTTTCCTAAAACTTTTATTCTCAAATACTCTTAATATCTCTTCCACTCTTAAAGTAAGAGCCATAGTTTCGCATCCATATAATTTTACTAGAAGTATAACAGTTTTATACATTTTCAGCTAAATGTTTTTTTTTTCTTTAGATAAGTTTGGTTGATGAGATTGCATGCATTTCCAGAATTGAGCCTATGTTTAATTTCTTTGTGCATATCAATATTTTATTGTAAATGATTAAAATTAAATCATATTGACTATTTCGTTCATACGCTACGCATTGTACATTGCCCAATACATTTTACAGCCTATGGTATATCAGTTTGACCAATCACTGATCGTCTAATACCGAAATACTGTCTAGAAGAAATTGTGACATAATTGCTCGGAAGCTGTCAAACCTGGCTCACAAAAAGAAACAGCTATAGAGCACAAAAACATTTCTACCTAAACATTGTTATACCATAAATTAAAATAAATTATATTATACAAAATACCGAAATACTGTCTAGAAGAAATTGTGACATAATTGCTCGGAAGCTGTCAAACCTGGCTCACAAAAAGAAACAGCTATAGAGCACAAAAACATTTCTACCTAAACATTGTTATAACCATAAATTAAAATAAATTATATTATACAAAATACCGAAATACTGTCTAGAAGAAATTGTGACATAATTGCTCGAAGCTGTCAAACCTGGCTCACAAAAAGAAACAGCTATAGAGCACAAAAACATTTCTACCTAAACATTGTTATACCATAAATTAAAATAAATTATATTATACAAAATACCGAAATACTGTCTAGAAGAAATTGTGACATAATTGCTCGGAAGCTGTCAAACCTGGCTCACAAAAAGAAACAGCTATAGAGCACAAAAACATTTCTACCTAAACATTGTTATACCATAAATTAAAATAAATTATATTATACAAAATACCGAAATACTGTCTAGAAGAAATTGTGACATAATTGGCTCGGAAGCTGTCAAACCTGGCTCACAAAAAGAAACAGCTATAGAGCACAAAAACATTTCTACCTAAACATTGTTATACCATAAATTAAAATAAATTATATTATACAAAAATACCGAAATACTGTCTAGAAGAAATTGTGACATAATTGCTCGGAAGCTGTCAACCTGGCTCACAAAAAGAAACAGCTATAGAGCACAAAAACATTTCTACCTAAACATTGTTATACCATAAATTAAAATAAATTATATTATACAAAATACCGAAATACTGTCTAGAAGAAATTGTGACATAATTGCTCGGAAGCTGTCAAACCTGGCTCACAAAAAGAAACAGCTATAGAGCACAAAAACATTTCTACCTAAACATTGTTATACCATAAATTAAAATAAATTATATTATACAAAATACCGAAATACTGTCTAGAAGAAATTGTGACATAATTGCTCGGAAGCTGTCAAACCTGGCTCACAAAAAGAAACAGCTATAGAGCACCAAAAACATTTCTACCTAAACATTGTTATACCATAAATTAAAATAAATTATATTATACAAAATACCGAAATACTGTCTAGAAGAAATTGTGACATAATTGCTCGGAAGCTGTCAAACCTGGCTCACAAAAAGAAACAGCTATAGAGCACAAAAACATTTCTACCTAAACATTGTTATACCATAAATTAAAATAAATTATATTATACAAAATACCGAAATACTGTCTAGAAGAAATTGTGACATAATTGCTCGGAAGCTGTCAAACCTGGCTCACAAAAAGAAACAGCTATAGAGCACAAAAACATTTCTACCTAAACATTGTTATACCATAAATTAAAATAAATTATATTATACAAAATACCGAAATACTGTCTAGAAGAAATTGTGACATAATTGCTCGGAAGCTGTCAAAACCTGGCTCACAAAAAGAAACAGCTATAGAGCACAAAAACATTTCTACCTAAACATTGTTATACCATAAATTAAAATAAATTATATTATACAAAATACCGAATACTGTCTAGAAGAAATTGTGACATAATTGCTCGGAAGCTGTCAAACCTGGCTCACAAAAAGAAACAGCTATAGAGCACAAAAACATTTCTACCTAAACATTGTTATACCATAAATTAAAATAAATTATATTATACAAAATACCGAAATACTGTCTAGAAGAAATTGTGACATAATTGCTCGGAAGCTGTCAAACCTGGCTCACAAAAAGAAACAGCTATAGAGCACAAAAAACATTTCTACCTAAACATTGTTATACCATAAATTAAAATAAATTATATTATACAAAATACCGAAATACTGTCTAGAAGAAATTGTGACATAATTGCTCGGAAGCTGTCAAACCTGGCTCACAAAAAGAAACAGCTATAGAGCACAAAAACATTTCTACCTAAACATTGTTATACCATAAATTAAAATAAATTATATTATACAAAATACCGAAATACTGTCTAGAAGAAATTGTGACATAATTGCTCGGAAGCTGTCAAACCTGGCTCACAAAAAGAAACAGCTATAGAGCACAAAAACATTTCTACCTAAACATTGTTAAACCATAAATTAAAATAAATTATATTATACAAAATACCGAAATACTGTCTAGAAGAAATTGTGACATAATTGCTCGGAAGCTGTCAAACCTGGCTCACAAAAGAAACAGCTATAGAGCACACAAAACATTTCTACCTAAACATTGTTTATACCATAAATTAAAATAAATTATATTATACAAAATACCGAAATACTGTCTAGAAGAAATTGTGACATAATTGCTCGGAAGCTGTCAAACCTGGCTCACAAAAAGAAACAGCTATAGAGCACAAAAACATTTCTACCTAAACATTGTTATACCATAAATTAAAATAAATTATATTATACAAAATACCGAAATACTGTCTAGAAGAAATTGTGACATAATTGCTCGGAAGCTGTCAAACCTGGCTCACAAAAAGAAACAGCTATAGAGCACAAAAACATTTCTACCTAAACATTGTTATACCATAAATTAAAATAAATTATATTATAACAAAATACCGAAATAACTGTCTAGAAGAAATTGTGACATAATTGCTCGGAAGCTGTCAAACCTGGCTCACAAAAAGAAACAGCTATAGAGCACAAAAACATTTCTACCTAAACATTGTTATACCATAAATTAAAATAAATTATATTATACAAAATACCGAAATACTGTCTAGAAGAAATTGTGACATAATTGCTCGGAAGCTGTCAAACCTGGCTCACAAAAGAAACAGCTATAGAGCACAAAAACATTTCTACCTAAACATTGTTATAAACCATAAATTAAAATAAATTATATTATACCAAAATACCGAAATACTGTCTAGAAGAAATTGTGACATAATTGCTCGGAAGCTGTCAAACCTGGCTCACAAAAAGAAACAGCTATAGAGCACAAAAACATTTCTACCTAAACATTGTTATAACCATAAATTAAAATAAATTATATTATACAAAATACCGAAATACTGTCTAGAAGAAATTGTGACATAATTGCTCGGAAGCTGTCAAACCTGGCTCACAAAAAGAGAACAGCTATAGAGCACAAAAACATTTCTACCTAAACATTGTTATCAAACCATTAATTAAAATACATATTATATTATACAAAATACCGAAATACTGTCTAGAAGAAATTGTGACATAATTGCTCGGAAGCTGTCAAACCTGGCTCACAAAAAGAAAACAGCTATAGAGCACAAAAACATTTCTACCTAAACATTGTTATAACCATAAATTAAAATAAATTATATTATACAAAATACCGAAATACTGTCTAGAAGAAATTGTGACATAATTGCTCGGAAGCTGTCAAACCTGGCTCACAAAAGAAACAGCTATAGAGCACAAAAACATTTCTACCTAAACATTGTTTATACCATAAATTAAAATAAATTATATTATACAAAATACCGAAATACTGTCTAGAAGAAATTGTGACATAATTGCTCGGAAGCTGTCAAACCTGGCTCACAAAAAGAAACACAGCTATAGAGAGCACAAAAACATTTTCTACCTAAACATGTTTATACCATAAATTAAAATAAATTATATTATACAAAATACCGAAATACTGTCTAGAAGAAATTGTGACATAATTGCTCGGAAGCTGTCAACCTGGCTCACAAAAAGAAACAGCTATAGAGCACAAAAAACATTTCTACCTAAACATTGTTATAATACACATAAATTAAAATAAATTATATTATACAAAATACCGAAATACTGTCTAGAAGAAATTGTGACATAATTGCTCGGAAGCTGTCAAACCTGGCTCACAAAAAGAAACAGCTATAGAGCACAAAAACATTTCTACCTAAACATTGTTTATACCATAAATTAAAATAAATTATATTATACAAAAATACCGAAATACTGTCTAGAAGAAATTGTGACATAATTGCTCGGAAGCTGTCAAACCTGGCTCACAAAAAGAAACAGCTTATAGAGCACAATAACATTCTCTACCTAAAACATTGTTATACCATAAATTAAAATAAATTATATTATACAAAATACCGGAATACTGTCTAGAAGAAATTGTGACATAATTGCTCGGAAGCTGTCAAAACTGGGCTCACAAAAAGAAACAGCTATAGAGCACACAAAAACATTTCTACCTAAACATTGTTATACCATAAATTAAAATAAATTATAATAAACAAAATACAAATAATATATACAAAAAATAAACCGAATACTGTCTAGAAGAAATTGTGACATTAATTGCTTCGGAAGCTGTCAAACCTGGCTCACAAAAAGAAACAGCTATAGAGCACAAAAACATTTCTACCTAAACATTGTTATACCATAAATTAAAATAAATTATATTAATATACAAAATACCGAAATACTGTCTAGAAGAAATTTGTGACATAATTGCTCGGAAGCTGTCAAACCTGGCTCACAAAAAGAAACAGCTATAGAGCACAAAAACATTTCTACCTAAACATTGTTATATACCATAAATTAAAATAAATTATATTATACAAAATACGAAATACTGTCTAGAAGAAATTGTGACATAATGCTCGGAAGCTGTCAAACCTGGCTCACAAAAAGAAACAGCTATAGAGCACAAAAACATTTCTACCTAAACATTGTATTATACCATAAATTAAAATAAATTATATTATACAAAATACCGAAATACTGTCTAGAAGAAAATTGTGACATAATTGCTCGGAAGCTGTCAAACCTGGCTCACAAAAAGAAACAGCTATAGAGCACAAAAAACATTTCTACCTAAACATTGTTATACCATAAATTAAAATAAATTATATTATACAAATACCGAAATACTGTCTAGAAGAAATTGTGACATAATTGCTCGGAAGCTGTCAAACCTGGCTCACAAAAAGAAACAGCTATAGAGCACAAAAAACATTTCTACCTAAACAGTTGTTATACCATAAATTAAAATAAATTATATTATACAAAATACCGATAAATCTGTCTAGAAGAAATTGTGACATAATTGCTCGGAAGCTGTCCAAACCTGGCTCACAAAAAGAAACAGCTATAGAGCACAAAAACATTTCTACCTAAACATTGTTTATACCATAAATTAAAATAAATTATATTATACAAAATACCGAATACTGTCTAGAAGAAATTGTGACATAATTGCTCGGAAGCTGTCAAACCGGCTCACAAAAAGAAACACAGCTATAGAGCACAAAAACATTTCTACCTAAACATTGTTATAACATAATTAAAATAAATTATATTATACAAAATACCGAAATACTGTCTAGAAGAAATTGTGACATAATTGCTCGGAAGCTGTCAAACCTGGCTCACAAAAAAGAAACAGCTATAGAGCACAAAAACATTTCTACCTAAACATTGTTATACCATAAATTAAAATAAATTATATATACAAAATACGAAATACTGTCTAGAAGAAATTGTGACATAATTGCCTCGGAAGCTGTCAAACCTGGCTCACAAAAAGAAACAGCTATAGAGCACAAAAAACATTCCTACCTAAACATTGTTTATACCATAAAATTAAAATAATTATATTATACAAAATACCGAAATACGTCCTAGAAGAAATTGTGACATAATTGCTCGGAAGCTGTCAAACCTGGCTCACAAAAAGAAAAACAGCTATCTAGAGCACAAAAACACATTCTACCCTAAACATTGTTATACCATAAATTAAAATAATTTATTGATATACAAAATACCGAAAATACTGTCTAGAAGAAATGTGTGACATAATTGCTCGGAGTCTGTCAAACCTGGCCTCACAAAAAAGAAACAGCTATAGAGCCAAAAACATTTCTACCTAAACATTTGTTATACACATAAATTAAAATAAATTATATTATACATTAAATACCGAAATACTGTCTAGAAGAAATTGTGACATAATTGCTCGGAAGCTGTCAAACCTGGCTCACAAAAAGAAACAGCTATAGAGCACAAAAACAATTTCTAACCTAAACATTGTTATACCATAAATTAAAATAAATTATATTATACCAAAATACCGAAATACTGTCTAGAAGAAATTGTGACATAATTGCTCGGAAGCTGTCAACCTGGCTCACAAAAAGAAACAGCTATAGAGCACAAAACAACTTTCTACCTAAACATTGTTATACCATAAATTAAAATAAATTATATTATACAAAATACCGAAATACTGTCTAGAAGAAATTGTGACATAATTGCTCGGAAGCTGTCAAACCTGGCTCACAAAAAGAAACAGCTATAGAGCACAAAAACTTTCTACTTAACATTGTTATACCATAAATTAAAATAAATTATATTATACAAAATACCGAAATACTGTCTAGAAGAAATTGTGACATAATTGCTCGGAGCTGTCAAACCTGGTCACAAAAAGAAACAGCTATAGAGCACAAAAACATTTCTACCTAAACATTGTTATACCATAAATTAAAATAAATTATGATACAAAATACCGAAATACTGTCTAGAAGAAATTGTGACATAATTGCTCGGAAGCTGTCAAACCTGGCTCACAAAAAGAAACAGCTATAGAGCACAAAAACATTTCTACCTAAACATTGTTATACCATAAATTAAAATAAAATTATTATACAAAATACCGAAATACTGTCTAGAAGAAATTGTGACATAATTGCTCGGAAGCTGTCAAAACCTGGCTCACAAAAAGAAACAGCTATAGAGCACAAAAAACATTTCTACCTAAAATTCGTTATACCATAAATAAAATAAATTATTTATACACAAATACCGAAATACTGTTCTAGAAGAAATTGTGACATAATTGCTCGGAAGCTGTCAAACCTGGCTCACAAAAAGAAACACTATAGAGCACAAAAACATTTCTACCTAAACATTGTTATACCATAAATTAAAATAAATTATATTATACAAAATACCGAAATACTGTCTAGAAGAAATTGTGACATAATTGCTCGGAAGCTGTCAAACCTGGCTCACAAAAAGAAACAGCTATAGAGCACAAAACATTTCTACCTAAACATTGTTATACCATAAATTAAAATAAATTATATTATACAAAATACCGAAATACTGTCTAGAAGAAATTGTGACATAATTGCTCGGAAGCTGTCAAACCTGGCTCACAAAAAGAAACAGCTATAGAGCACAAAAAATTTCTACCTAAACATTGTTATACCATAAATTAAAATAAATTATATTATACAAAATACCGAAATACTGTCTAGAAGAAATTGTGACATAATTGCTCGGAAGCTGTCAAACCTGGCTCACAAAAAGAAACAGCTATAGAGCACAAAAACATTTCTACCTAAACATTGTTATACCATAAATTAAAATAAATTATATTATACAAAATACCGAAATACTGTCTAGAAGAAATTGTGACATAATTGCTCGGAAGCTGTCAAACCTGGCTCACACAAAAGAAACAGCTATAGAGCACAAAAACATTTCTACCTAAACATTGTTATACCATAAATTAAAATAAATTATATATACAAAATACCGAAATACTGTCTAGAAGAAATTGTGACATAATTGCTCGGAAGCTGTCAAACCTGGCTCACAAAAAGAAACAGCTATAGAGCACAAAAACATTTCTACCTAAAACATTGTTATACCATAAATTAAAATAAATTATATTATACAAAATACCGAAATACTGTCTAGAAGAAATTGTGACATAATTGCTCGGAAGCTGTCAAACCTGGCTCACAAAAAGAAAAGCTATAGAGCACAAAAACATTTCTACCTAAACATTGTTATCCCATAAATTAAAATAAATTATATTATACAAAATACCGAAATACTGTCTAGAAGAAATTGTGACATAATTGCTCGGAAGCTGTCAAACCTGGCTCACAAAAGAAAACAGCTATAGAGCACAAAAACATTTCTACCTAAACATTGTTATACCATAAATTAAAATAAATTATATTATACAAAATACCGAAATACTGTCTAGAAGAATTGTGACATAATTGCTCGGAAGCTGTCAAACCTGGCTCACAAAAAGAAACAGCTATAGAGCACAAAAACATTTCTACCTAAACATTGTTATACCATAAATTAAAATAAATTATATTATACAAAATACCGAAATACTGTCTAGAAGAAATTGTGACATAATTGCTCGGAAGCTGTCAAACCTGGCTCACAAAAAGAAACAGCTATAGAGCACAAAAACATTTCTACCTAAACATTGTTATACCATAAATTAAAATAAATTATATTATACAAAATACCGAAATACTGTCTAGAAGAAATTGTGACATAATTGCTCGGAAGCTGTCAAACCGGGCTCACAAAAAGAAACAGCTATAGAGCACAAAAACATTTCTACCTAAACATTGTTATACCATAAATTAAAATAATTATATTATACAAAATACCGAAATACTGTCTAGAAGAAATTGTGACATAATTGCTCGGAAGCTGTCAAACCTGGCTCACAAAAAGAAACAGCTATAGAGCACAAAAAACATTTCTACCTAAACATTGTTATACCATAAATTAAAATAAATTATATTATACAAAACACGAAATACTGTCTAGAAGAAATTGTGACATAATTGCTCGGAAGCTGTCAAACCTGGCTCACACAAAAGAAACAGCTATAGAGCACAAAACATTTCTACCTAAACATTGTTATACCATAAATTAAAATAAATTATATTATACAAAATACCGAAATACTGTCTAGAAGAAATTGTGACATAATGCTCGGAAGCTGTCAAACCTGGCTCACAAAAAGAAACAGCTATAGAGCACAAAAACATTTCTACCTAAACATTGTTATACCATAAATTAAATAAATTATATTATACAAAATACCGAAATACTGTCTAGAAGAAATTGTGACATAATTGCTCGGAAGCTGTCAAACCTGGCTCACAAAAAGAAACAGCTATAGAGCACAAAAACATTTCTACCTAAACATTGTTATAACCATAAATTAAAAAAATTATATTATACAAAATACCGAAATACTGTCTAGAAGAAATTGTGACATAATTGCTCGGAAGCTGTCAAACCTGGCTCACAAAAAGAAACAGCTATAGAGCACAAAAACATTTCTACCTAAACATTGTTATACCATAAATTAAAATAAATTATATTATACAAAATACATTTCGTGTTGTAAATGCTTTCACTCGTCCTTCGCCTCTGAGTTCTCAGTTCGCGTTTCTATGGCTGACGTATCAAAGTCAGGATAAGGTGACAATGCTTCATTCCGCAACTTCTCCATACTCTTGTCATTCATTTCGTTTCATTTCATTTACCCCTGTGAAAATACGACAGACCTGGCCAGCCGACATGATTCATTATAGGTGCTTCACCTGATTTTATCCCTCAAACTGTCATTAAGTCGTACCAATTGTAAAATGTATAACTGGTTCCAGTACAGACCTTAAGAGGCCTTTGAAACTGTAGAAGGTTAAAGTTCTAACCTTTCTATACAATCAGCATGCAATATCGCCGGATTAGCTACCTTGCGTGACGGCCGCCTTCATCCTCCATAACTTGGTCTGATACTCATTTAATTTAGTTTTAGGCCTGTTTACAAATCCAGGAACCATCGAAACTCGAACACGAGGCATTACGGCTTGTGGTGTATTATCTTAATCAACTACGCTACAGCAGCCCCTTTGCACAAAATACGCAATTTATTGCAATTTTATAAATATTCTTTATTGCAATTTTTCATCACTAAATAGTATCTTCACACACGACTTACTTGATGAACATCAGTCTGGTTTTAGAACAGGACATCACACAAGTACTGCACTACTTGACATTGTAGAGGACATAAGAGACTCAATGGACAAAAGCAACACTCACCGCAATAGTCCTACTCGACTACAGCAAAGCCTTTGACACAGTAGATATAGACTTAATGCTAGCGAGACTAAAGACACTACATCTGTCGGAAAACTGCCTTGATTGGTTTGCATCTTACCTCACTAATCGTCAGCAATCAGTTTCTGTTAATAATCGCATCTTCTTCCTGGCGCTTGGTGAGGAAAGGGGTACCTCAAGGCGGCGTCCTCGCTCCCTCTTCTCTTCTCGAGTTATATTAATGACGTGACCAAGAAACTACAAAACTGCAAGCATCATCTTTACGACGCCGACGACCTACAGATTTACACACACTTTAGGCCTGACGAAATTAATGAATATATTGACAAAGTAAACACTGACCTCAGGCATATATCTTTATGGTCCAGACAATATGGGCTGAAACTAAATGTAAACAAAACGCAAGCAATAATTATCGGACATCCAAGGCTATTACACCTCATAAACAATGGCAATATGCCGGCTGTCATATTAGATAATGAACAAATTCCTTATACCGACGTCGTTAAAAACTTGGGATTTTACTTAGATTCTAATTTAAAATGGCATGAGCAAGTAAAACAAACATCTAAAAGGATCTTCTCCATAATGCATTCCCTAAAGCGACTTAAACATTTTCTTCCTACAACTCTTAAAAGAATTTTAATCCAAACTTTAGTGATGCCGCATTTTGACTACTGTGACGTTCTACTAACTGACATAAGTGACGGGTTGTCGGACAAACTGCAGCGTGTCCATAATATGTGTATCAGATTCATATTTAATGTTCGAAAATACGATCACATTTCTCCATTATTCCACGAATTGTCATGGCTACATCTAAAAGAGAGAAGAAAATCGCACTGTCTATTTCTCCTATTTAAGATCCTACATACCTCGATTCCCAATTATTTATCATCCCGTTTCCAGTATCTATCCTCAAACCATAACTTAAACACAAGATCACAACATAGTCTCTTACTTAATATACCGCAACATAGGACATCACATCACACTCCATGTCATATACCATCTCCACTTCTCGCAACTGGAATTCCCTACCACAAGAAATAAGGGGCTGCCGGACATTGGCATCTTTTAAAAGAAATCTAAATTTATATTTGCTCTAAACTCGACTTCATTATTATCCAGTGTAAGATGTATATATTAATTGGTGTTTCCCATATAATGTATCATATTTATATTATTATTATTATTATTATTATTATCGTATCATTATTGTTATTACCCTATGAAATGTTGTTTGTACATGACATTTACATTGCTACATTTATTGTATCTTTAACTGTTTATAATTAGTACAGTGTATATCTATATTTGTCGAATATTTATTTGTATTTGTGCTGGTTGAGTGGAAGAGAGGGCCTTATGGCCTTAACTCTGCCAGAATAAATAAAGTATTATTATTATTATTATTATTATTATTATTATTATTATTATTATTATTATTATTATTATCTTGTCCTGCCTAGTAGCCGGGCTGTTTAACTCATTCCTTAATGCAAAGCTGTAGGACTTATGCTGGTTTTGGAATCCCCAAGGTGACGTAAATTGTATCAAAGAATTTCGGCCAGTGTGGGACCTTTTCTCATCCAGTATCGTGAGGAATTTGGGGTAGTTACGATAAACTAGTGGCTCCAGATTGACAGAAGAAGTTATAATGGCTGGGGACTGACATTCTAACCACATGTTACCTCTATACTGGCTAGAATAACCTCCAATTCTGTGATTAACACATGTGGAAATGAGGTCGGCAACCGGCAGGTAGGCCGTCGCATTGTGGAGCAAAGGTATTTTAATTTCATGCAATAAATACATCTCTCTATACCCATAAATATCTTCGAGTGACAAGTGTGCTCCATTGCAGTAGTTACTTAATCTAAGCTCATTTAGTTATTTTTGTTTCCCTGCAGATATCAGTGAACGATGAATAGTTAGCTCATCGCCCAAAAGAGACATCTAGTAGACAACTAAATTGTTAGTTGAATGGGAAAGGCGATTTAATTTGCTCAGATTTTCTAATTTAGACTTGAGGTTTTTTTGCAGGCCTAAAAATTGTCAGACTCGGAATCCATGCCTTGAAGTTGGAATTGTCCCTTGAATTTTTCCACTTTAAGGTAAACCTATCGAACTCTACTGGACTTGAACTCGCGACTCTCGGGACCAGAGGCAAGGGTACATAACCCCTAGTCCACCCAAGCAGATCATTGATTAAATAGTCTTTAAAAATCACTGAAGATTTCATCTCTTTAAGAAATTAATCTCTTGAGATCATAACAGGCCATCAGAGCTTATACGGAGTACTTGTATGGAAGAAGATGATGATGATGGAAATATCATCCAGTCGATATGCTCCGATATTGAATAAGATAAACTCTTGTGGCATTGCCCTTGATAATGTATTTATATGTTAATTTTGTTTTTGCGCCTAATGAAAGTCTTCTCCATCATTAGTAACCTCTCACCTAATTGGTACATTTACATGCCCCACATCGCCTGGAGGCACGACCTGGCGGGAGAGGATTTTTAACTTTGATTCACACATCTTTTTGCCCACACAATGACATGGATTCCTTCTTCCGAGACAACACAACTTTGAGACGATACACATCATTCACTTACACATTCATACTAAACATGGTGACTATACTAATGATGATTAGGATGACAAGATTATGTTCGGGGACCGTTTGGGCCTTAAAGTTTCCTGAAATCTGTCTTATAGGTGAGAAAAACACCAAAACTAATCACCCAGAAAACATATCAAACCCGGCCTGCTACATACAAGGCTGGACTTAACCCGAGGCCACAGCGATGAACTCTTAATGAGAGAGTAGTTTAGATTTGCATGTGCAGATACAAACTAAATTTAATTTTTAACAATAGTTATGTCATCACTGGCAAAGAAGAGAAGTAGGAGGTAGTTAATATCGGTTGAATTTCACACGCGACCTCCTGCAATGTAAAGTATGACAGGGACGCGTCCTATTTACAAGTAATCACTTTTATTGAGAGCTCTATCTGCAATGTCACTGCATGTAGTTTACCTCAGCCCTGTCCTAATTTATAGTCACTTCAGTGGGTGAGTTATTATTTCTCATTTAATAAGCATTAGCCAACTCATCAATGAGTAATGCTATTTCTGAAACTCTTTTCACATTTCAGTTAATTGCAGGGCGATTCAAAATAAGAGCCTGATTTAGAGATCGATGGATATCTTTAAACGGAAAAATCGAAGGTGCACTGTGGGATATTAAAACTCTTGGATATGGCATCAGTGTTTATTCCCAATCACGAAATATACATTAATATAATATATTGCCTTTCTCGTTTATATTTGTACTATTCCTTGGGTATATATTCGAGCTATCGGTGAAGTAATGTAAAAACGATATAAGTGCCAGTGTCACTCATAATTTCAATGCACATAAAATGGGTCTTATATAATACATTTTTATTTAACAGAACGACGAACTAGTAAAACATTTAAATGTTAAAAATGTTTCATAGACCTTTTAAGATTTGATGAACATATATTTTTCTGGCAACAGCTTTCGTTCTATGTTCGTCAGTTGACAATTGTTCCATTGTGCCGAATGATAAAAGGAAATACAAGATAGGAATTGAACTTGAGAGTACGTGTTTCAAATCAAGGTCAAAACAAATAGTACTACTGATGCATAAATCACCCATTTGTATTACATTCTCAAGACTTTTAATAATGTCTGTGGAAAAATCCTCCAGGATAGACTTTAAGCCGTGGGTCTCGAGTATGAAGATATTTTGGCTCGTAAAACAAACGTACGCCTACTTTAGGGTCTCCGAACAAACTTTAACCGGTCTTTTGGATCCACGAAATACCCTGGATACTTACTATATGTCTCTTTGAGGCTATGAGCTAACCATTTGTCACTTGTTGACATTTGTAAGGAAATTCATGTATATAAATTAGCCTTGGTTCTGCAATTCCCACCTGTCTCATATGGGATGTACCACTGACTAGAATATATATCATGATCGATATAATAGTAAAGTAAAGTCAAGTAAAGTAAAGTAAAGTGATCCCACAACAGACCCGGAGGCCCTTGGGGTAGTGGGAAGTTAAGGCTCCCACTTTTTTCTAGACAATCGGCACATTATGTCAGCCGGGTTCTCAGCCCTGCGTGACGGCCGCCTTTACCCCCGGAACAAGCGTCTGGTACTCATTTCCGTTAGATAATAGGACTAACAAATTTGGCTAACAATTCACATCGATAGTTTGGAAATCTGCGAGGTTTTCTTCATGCTATCTCTCCTAAGCCCTTAGTGAGACCACTTTACCTATTAATATTACTTTATAAAACATTTCTTAAAAACGCATTTGCAAATATCCATGCGCAGATATTATAGTGAATTGAATTTGTATATATAGAGGCCGGTGGTGAATATGAATTTGCAAGGTTTGGAGTTATCCATTTCATTAAATCTAAAATATCTCTGAAGCGCTATTTACAAAATTTAATAAACGCCCACTAGAACTAAAGACTAGTTCCTGGTCATATCTGAAAAACAGAAAATCTACTACAGCTATGAACAATTACTACAGACTTGATATTTGCAGCGGATAAGAGGTACCCTTACTTCGATATTTGATATTAATTTTCTCTTCAAATTTAAAGTACCCTTACTTGTAAGAAAAACAAATTTGTAGAGTTTCTCTGTTCAGTTACTATAAGAGAACACTCGCACATACGTATGCATGTATATTTTTTTTCAGCATAATTCTCTAATTCCAGCAGGAATTTCAACTAATCCTGGTACAAATATGAATTACAATCTGGAAAAATGGTTGTAAAGGGTAACAAACCCTACGAAAAGCGAGAGAGGGATGACATATGATAATAATTGAACATGACCGATATATGATTCAACGAAACGCTGGAATAACCGGACCAATTTCTATGATATTCAGCACATATTTAACCTACAATCCAGTAAAGATACTGCAAGGAAGAAGTGACCAATATAATTCCTGACCCTGGGATCAGAAGGAGTGACATATACTAATAATCGAAAACGGCCGATTAGTGCCGAATATAATACTGTAATTTTGGGATCGCTAGTTTTATTGATGATCAGAAGATTGTGTAAAAAAGTATATACAGAGCGTAAATGAATTATACCGCACAAATGTAACTACGTGTGCAGGGGTATAAGATAAGCATTTTGAGAAAATGAACTAATGGTCTACGAATAAAAATGCCCAAGTTATGATTCAATTTTTATAAAATGGTTGGCGCGCCACTGATTACTTCAAATTAAAATTAAAATAATATGAGACTGTAACTTGCAACAAGTATGCGCCTTTAGCTCAGTGGTTATATTAGTCTTACTACCGACGCTAATGTAAGACTGGTGCATCACGTTCGAAGCTACCTACAGTAGGTGTACACTTTTTTTTCTTTTGTTCATTTATTATGTACGTACAGTAAATTAGTTACGTACGTAGATTTATTTCTGGTTAAATTGTTTATTTATCATTTTACAGAATACGGTATTATAATTTACACAGTTACAAAACTATCTACGTACGTATTGTATAGACAATTGTTGAAAAATTGTAATAGTAATACACATACTGTAGAGTATAATAGGTTTCGCAAATAAAATGTGTTATTATACTGTACAGCATTTATGTGCTTAGATAATGATAGTGCAGTGATCACAAGAGTAATAAGATGAAGAGATACAGTGTATGTACACATGGCATACATAGGCTAATGTTATTGGGAAATAAAAATAAATATATTTGATTAAACCAAAAAAAAAAGTAAAGCACCTGCAGACTCATTAGAAAAAAATGATCAAATTGGTCACCTCCATTCTCACAACACAGAGACTACAGGATTCTCGTACCCCCTTCAAGCCACCAGGTGTCTCGCGGATTACATCACATACTGCGATTATGCGTGCAACGATGGTCCCATACACCAACGTTTTCAGGTGTCCCAATAATAATAATAATAATAATAATAATAATAATAATAATAATAATAATAATAATAATAATAATAATAATAATAATAATAATAGTTTATTTTACCTGGCAGAGTTAATAATCAAGTGGACAGAGATCTGGAGAGCGAAGTGGCCACACTACAGATGAACAACGGCCAGGATACACTTCATTCAAAATAATTTCGCATATTCCGGCAGAAATGGGGAGCAGTCTGGCGTGAAGAGGAATTTCTTCTAGCAATCCAGGTAGGACGTGCTCTAAAAATGTCTTATAAATTACAAAATTTATTTCCTGTGGAAGAAGGTAGGGGCCAATGATGTACCCAGAAATTATGCCTACCCATACGTTCACCGAAAATCTCTGCTAGTGACCCCTCTCGAAGATATAATTTCCATAATCCAACAAATTACTATTCTTTCACTTTAGAACCACCACATCCTTATTAAATATTGCCTCACCAATGAATAACACCGAACAAAATATTGTAATTTGAATAAAGAACATGCCTATATATTTTTTCTTATTTAGGCATCTTAATGGCGTTTAGCGGCCATTTAAAAATGACATCCACACAACCAAGCCCACCTTAATCTAGCTAATTTGCACCACAATTTCTTGTGTTCTAAATAGTGTATTTTTTATATAGGGACTTTTGTTCTTCTCTGGTGCATTAATTCCAGTGTTGGCCGACCTCCTTACACGTAACCATCTAAAATCAGCTGGTTGATGGCGGTTTTTTTCTGTTTGTAAATAAAGTTGTGAGTGTGTTTGAAGAAAGTTTTTTTCATATAAATAAATAATGGGGAGGATAAATAAATTTGGGAAAGGGAAATATTATCTCCGAAAATCAATTGAATCATACTTTTTAGAAAGGAACTAAGTCAAAATTTGCTACTTTTCAGGAGAGCATAAAAAAGTACGTTCATAAACAAATAGCGGAATAAAATACTTATGTTATATATTATATAAACATAAAATGGAACTGAATTTAATGATAACAGCCTAGTAATGGAAAGTTTGTGCTACCACGGTATATGTGCTATTTAAAATTTGTGACTTAGTTCCTTTCTTCACTGGACATTGTTTTTTGAAAGAATAAAATGGACACCACAGAGTGAATAAAATTTATTCAATACAGATCTACATGTATTTTGCTTAAATTGACATGTTAGGAACATTAAGATAGCATTTGGATTTAAAAAAATCAAAATAGACATATTATTTAAAAAACTAACACACAAAATGACAGGCATTTCTCAATCATGGTGCACCAGGATCTGTAGTAGAGTTTGAAAGTATTACTTCTTCATGAAATGCTTTCTGTATTTGCAACATTGATGTACTTCATTAATCTCTTAAGATCTTCATTCTTTGGGGATTGATGGGAATTTGTCCTCCGGGATATGCCACTGATAGTTCCAATGACAAATGTCGCAAATGCCCTTTCCCAAGATGAAACTTATTGCTTACATAACTCTTTATGTATGGCCGTGCTTCTACAAGACCAGGAATGTTTGAGTTGTACGTGAATTCCTTATATAATGAGGGTGTGAAATGAACCTTTCTCTCACTAGTATTCTTTGCAGTTTCTTTCGATATGGTATTCATTTTGGAAAATTTAGGCCACGAAATATCGAAGTTACTGATCAGTGTTTCAGAGTCTACAAGTTTAACTAATGTATTTTGCTTGAATTTTATGATTATTTATAATATTATTTTATTGTATACACCCTGTCCGCCCTTCTTAGTGCTTTTTTAAAAAGTCCAAAGTCCCTATCACAAGGGAGGAAAGAGTGACCTCGCTCAGGAAATAAAGTTTTATAGTTATGAATCTTCCTGAAGCAACCAGACCAAGACCAAAACCTAACCATTGTATGAGTTGTGTTTCGGCCTGGGCAGCCATCTGAGAACATGTGTATGTTTTCTATATTTTGTCACACAAATTAATTAAAATAATATTTTAAAAATGAAGAAACATAATTTGCTCCCTTTCCAGTCTGTCCTTCGTGGTACACGTACAGCACACATTGGTTGGCTTTAAGATTGTAAATAAAACTCCTGGCGCGACAGGCCTACAAGGCCCTTAGCCTACCAGCCGGCTGCTGGCCTCACATCCACATGTGTCAATCACAGAGGTAGATGATCAACAGCCAGTGTAGGGGTGACATGTGGTTAGCATGTCGAGTCCCCCAGCCGTTATAGCTGGTTTCCTCAACCTGGAGCCGCTACTTATTGTAGCTACCCAATTGCCTCACGATGCTGGGTGGGCACCGGTCCCATACTGGCCGAAATACCATGAGAAAATTTCTTCCCCCATGGAGACTCGAACCAGCGCAAGTCCCGTAGCTCTGCGCCAGGCTTCCTACTTAACCGCTCGGCTACGGCGCGGGACTAAGATTGTGAATACAAAACATATTAACCCATACTGTACTCTGTCATGTTTTCGATACCCAAACGGTAAAGAAACGCACTAACGTCCTGACTTAGTTCTATTCTTTAACGTACTATAAACATCGCAGTGCTGTTAGAGATACATGGAAGGGTCCGAATATATTCATTTCTTTGCCAATCAATGCATCTTGGCAGTAGTAATCATTTAGCAATGAAAAACAAAAATGACACATTTTGACTTAGTTCCTTTCTAAAAAGTGCGATTCAATTGGGCTAAACAGTGCCGTGGGGGATGTGCAGAAGAGAATGGGTATCAGATTGAGAAAATTGAGAAAGGACATGAAAGGTATGAAACTGAGTGATGGAAAGTTATGAGTGGGTATGGACGATTGAGGGAATTAGCTATTAGAAGATATGTAAGGAAAAATATGTCATAGATATGGAGAGGCATATATGGGCAATTTATTTCCATAAGATGTCAACCGATGATAATCCACAGCATGGCTTATGTCCTAAAGGCGTGGTGAAATTTCCAGAAAGCAATAGCAACTGGAGTGCCATACAATCGTAAGAATATGCTACCTACAGCAATAATGGAGGCATTAAAACAAATTTTTAGAAATCTGACTCAAAACTGCTCTCCAAGTGCTTGCATGGTTATACCCAGAGCCCGAATGACAATTTCAATCACTGTATTTCGGAAAGGATTCTAAAAAATATGTTTGTAGGGATTGAAACATTAAAGTTTGGTGTTTTGAATGCTGTTATTTGTTATAATAATGGTACTAGGGAGAGGTCTGAAGTTTTTAAGAAATTGGTAATAGAACCTGGAAATTGTACAGTACTGGTCCAAGGAAGCTAGAGTGAAAATCAGAGCTGTTAAGAAGAAAAGAGAGGGTGAAGAAATACGGAAATGCCATGAATATGGTCCAGGGATGTTTTAGAACACTGGTATGTAACAAAATGTTCACTTCTTTGTTTTTTTTAAAATTATCCCTAAGTTTCATTTTGTTTAAGTTTCATACGCAAATTTCTCAGAAACTATTTAACTTAGAAGCTTAAAATATTTTGTGTACGTTTAGAGTGTCTAACTGTATCCAGCAGGTCAAATTGTGTTGTTAAATTATACCATTCTCAAGATAAACATTTTAAATACAAAAAAATAAATAAATAAAAACATATATTATTGTAAATAATTTTATAAAATAAGTAGGCCCTCGAGTGAATAAATTGGACACCGGCTATTTCAAGCCACTCACAAACAATGTCAGTAAAATGAATAGTGCAGTTCGGATAATTATTTTCAGAGAAAAGTGTATCCACATGGGATGGTAAATATAATTGTTGCAAATTATTATGATTTCAAAACCCTGGTAAAATGGAATTAATGCTAGATAAAAATCAATGATGTAGTACCATCAGAACACCAGCCTTAATTGACCGTAAAATTATTATTGTCCTAGCTAGGTAGTGTTATTATTGTCCTAGCTAGGTAGTGTTATTATTGTCCTAGCTAGGTAGTGTTATTATTGTCCTAGCTAGGTAGTGTTATTATTGTCCTAGCTAGGTAGTGTAGTTCCATAGAAATTAGAGTTTGTTTCGACTGTCGACTAGGCATACAAATTTTTAAGCGAACTCTACCACGTGTCCTTGAAATCTGTTAAATCCATAAACATATGTTTAAACAGAGTGGTGAGTAGCCTTCTTATAATATTCATCTCTTCCTAGGTAGGTGTAACATAATTTATCTAAGTTGGAAATAAGTTTATTTAACATAGTTTATAAACACATGGAATGGCTATCACATGATCCGAGCTGCCAATTTTCTTCTATGAAGTACTTTCGATAAATTTTTAGATGGCATCTTTACCTTATAATTAGTGTAAATTTCCACCTAAAAAAAATATTATCTCCTGACATAATGCTAAACAAAATTTTGAATCCTGCTACTGGAACCGGAATGTTTATAAAACTAAACTTAGTATACAAAACAGCTAGTTAAGTGTGTTTATTATTATTATTACTATTATTATTATTATTATTATTATTATTATTATTTATTATTTCTCATGGTATTTTCGGCCAGTATGGGACCGGTGCCCACCCAGCATCGTGAGGCAATTGGGTAGCTACAATAAGTAGCGGCTCCAGGTTGAGGAACCAGCTATAACGGCTGGGGGACTCGTCATGCTAACCACATGTCACCCCTACACTGGCTGTTGATCATCTACCTCTGTGATTGACACATGTGGATGTGAAGGGCCAGCAGCCGGCTGGTAAAAGGGCAACCGCTGAACAGTGGAAAGACCCTCAATCGGATCGGATTATTATTATTATTATTATTAATTATTATTATTATTATTATTATTATTATTATTATTATATAGAAATAAGAACTGGGAATGAGAACAAGAGGACTCGAGGATATGGAGTGGATGGATAGAGACGAGTGGAAAGGAAAAATAAAATTTTAGGCACAGAAAGATGTGTATACATTGAAAATCTGTATATAAATAAATAAAATTGTTATTATTGCTTTCAGAAATTTAGTTATTATTATTATTATTATTATTATTATTATTATTAATAATACTTTCACAGCTGATCAAGAAAATTTTGCACTTGTGAAAGTGGATTCTTAAACCACAAGTAGTGGCTGTTCCACAAAAGTTTGCACAGCAACATGAGGGATTGGGGTTAGGATCCTTAGAAGTAGGCGTGTCTTTGTAACTGTAAATACTTGGTTAATATTCATAATGAAAATTGTATCCCTGAGTCAGAGACAAATTGCACCGCGTATAGTTCTTCTAAACTGGTGGAAACGAGCATAAATCATTTTTTAAATTCACAATTTATCGGAAATTATTCTTGTTAATGCTATATTATTTAAACATAATTTTAAGTACATATATTTTGGGTTTTCTCCATTGCATACCATAAACGTTTCACCACATTTGTCTGTCTGAATCTTGTTTTACTTCGCATTCCGAAGTTTTGTTTTTAGTTTTCTTAACGTCGCCTGCTCATTTTCTGTTTTATACATCCATCAATCTATCCGATGGCTCTTACAGCCCAAGTCGAGCCCTGGGCTCCCTTTCGAATTCATAACCAGTCTGATTTAGTTAAGCTTATATTTTCCCACAGATGTCATAAGAGACATGTGATCGCATGTCGCCACAAGAGACACTGGTAAGGCAATTAAGGTTGCAGAAGTATAGAGTGAGTCAATTTTGCGCAGAGACCAATTTTTCAGACCTAAGTTTCTTCTACGAGGCTGAAAATCTTCAGATTCAGGACACACGGCTTAAAATCCCTCCCGAAAGACATGTTCCTTGGATTTTTTCATCCTGAAAGTCCATCGAACATAGCTGGGTTTGAACCCGCGACCCACTGGATTAGAGGCTATGAGTATAACCACTAAATCACCGTGGTTTTATGGAAATTAAAATAACATGTCTTACTGAATTCTGGTCAGTACTACCTAGGTTAGAAACTGGTTTCTTTTGATTTCTTCTTTTACGGTGATTTCAGGAAGATGGGCACGAGTCGTCAGTAGTTGATACTTGTTTAGGTATACTGTACAAGTTTAATATTCTTCATAAGGAACTTTTATAATATTTCGTCGCCATATTTCCCCTCCTAGTTGTACTTGTTATTAGTTTTCCGATCCTCCTCCATCCGCTTCTTGTTTCATAAATGTATTAAATTTGAAGAGAAAAACATATACCTAAATCGGGATCTGAACCCAGTATATCTGGTTCTGCACACCAGTGCTTTAACGATTTAAGCTATTAGGCATCATGATTTAAACATAGATTTTTCTCTTATACTAATACGATTCCCATGCGCCAGGTAGCAGTGACATTTTGTTCCACTAACGCCATCTAGCGGTCTCTTAAATAAGAGCACTTTTAAAATGGAAATCAACACATTGCATTTCTAGCAAATAAAGCTAATATTCGATATTTAATACTACATTTATCACTTCTCACTCAATGACCAATTAGATTTGTAGAGAAAAATATATGCCTAAATCGGGATTTGATATTAAATGTCGAATATTAGCTTTACTTGCTAGAAATGGAATGTGTTGATTTCCATTTTAAAAGTGCTCTTATTTAAGAGACCGCTAGATGGCGTTAGTGAAACAAAAGTCCACTGCTACCTGGCGCACGGGAATCATATTAGTATAAGAGAAACATCTATGTTTATATCGTGATGCCTAATAGCTTAAATCGTTACAGCATTGGCGTACAGAACCAGAGATATTGGGTTCAAATCCCGATTTAGGCATATATTTTTCTCTTCAAATTTAATTTGTTATTCAGTGAGAAGTGATAAATCTAATATTAAATATCATAAATGTATGAACGTTGTAGATCAGTTCCCAAGTTCGGCTGTGTAATAGTACGCCTTTGTTTAATTTACTGCATATCGGTGGTATTTCATCTACGGTCGTGGTCACGGGATAATACCGTTATTTCGTATCCAACGGATCCGAGTTACATTTCCGATCAGGGCAGGATTGCTTGGTGTGATTTTTTTTCGTTTTTCTCCCTCACCTAGGAGACAATGACAAATGTCGGGAAACTTTAAGGCCCAAATAATATCCTAACACCATTTGACCATTATAATCATCATGTCATACATACCTTGATCAGCGTGATTGTGACAGTGAATGATATATCTTGTCTTAAATGTTCGTCCTGTCTCGGAGGTGGCCTCATATTGAGCTGATACCTCTATCTAGAGGTCTTCCATGTTCTTATGTGGACAATAGGTATGAAAATTAAAATATAAAATATGGAATATTCACCTGAAAGGTCCGTCTCCTCAACTTAATTAGTTATTTAACTGTAGCGCTTTCGGGACTTGTCCCATCATCGGCGTGATTCAAAACTGGTATATCACTGAAAATCTGGTAGAGGAGGTTACACGTATTGGGTTCGTTTTCGTTTATATTCGCTGGATTATTTTCTCTGTGCATTACTGTTAGGGTGTTTTCAATATTTAATATGCGATGTCCTTCATGGATAACGTGTTTTGCATAGCTTGATTTTCCTTATGCGTGAATAAAGTGTCGGAAATGTTCTTTAAATCTGATATTAAAACTTATGTTTGTTATTCCTATATAAAATTTGTTACAGTCCTTACATGTCAATTTATATACTCCTGTGCTGTTGAAAATGACATTTTCTTCAATGTTATTGTTTATTATGTTGTTTCATTTGTTATTAGTTATGTATGCTATTTTTATGTTTTTATCGGGTTTCTTTAGTGTATTGGCTAATTTTGTCGTTTCGTTTCCTGTATATGTAAGTGTTATCCATGTTTTCTTGTTGTTATCAGATTCTTTTTCTAGTTTAGTTATGTGGATATATTGTTCTTTCTTTTTTGTTTATTTACGAGATTATTTTTTATTTCTTCATTATAGCCATTGGTTTTTGCCATATATTTAATGTAGTTAAGTTCTTGAATATAATATTATTGCAAAAAATGCAATAGCATGTACCGTTACATGATCCTAACTCTAAAGGTATGAATTTCGTCCAGTCCGCATCGAAGGTCATGTCTCAATCTATATCGAAAAACTTTTAGTTAACACATTGTAAAACTTATTTTATAATATATTTTAACAACATTAAACCTCTTGAGTTATGAAAGAAAAACTAATCTAGCAGCTGCCGTAGGTTGTGTAGGCCTACTTCTATTACAACTGTCGAAGAGGAAGAAATTATTTCAGTGTTTGGCTTTTTAACGCAGAACGGAAGTTCCGAGAAAATGGATGGGAAAAGTGTTTGCTATATTAGATAGGTACATTACGATCATTAGGATTTACATATTTTTCATTCATGAATTAACTAGAATAGTTCTTGCAAATTCATCAAATAACATTGTTTTTCCAGTTCAGATGTGAAAACTTTAGATTATACAGCTGAGAATTATGTAATTATCTTATATTTGCCCAGTTGCAGGCCTATAACATACTACTTAAAATTATTTGACAGAGCTTTCTTCGAGCCTCTCAAGACATGATGGAACAACGGAATCACCAACTGGGTATTCAATAAATCAGGCCGCATAGAACTTGTAATACATCTGCAGTTAGAACAATTGTTAAGCAAAGCTTGGAAAAGCAGCTATTATGGGTAATGGTACTTCTAGATTTTTAGCTTGTGGAATTTATCTCAATTTAACCATCCCATATATTTGCTGTAACTGACCGTGCAACTGAAAAGGCGAAATTCCTTAGAAAAATCGACAAACCCTAGCTCCATCTATAAGCAAGAAAATTCAAGAAGAATCACATACGTCCCTTGAATAAATTTGCAAAGCCTGGACTCCATCGTCCAACAGAAAGGAAAAGGAAAACTGTTGAAGAAATTTGCGATAACATTGAGTTTGAAAGTTTTGAGTGATTATCTCAACATTCCTTTGCCCGGGCCCATAGAAAGCAGAGATTAATCCACCTTTCCTTTGTAAATTACTTAACATATAATACTGAATGCTAAACAGTATTATAATCGTGGAAGCTAGAAGCGAAAAAAGGGGGATTAACTTGGCTTGAGAAAGCTTTAGAATATATATCAATATGAAACAGCAAACATCATGATTAGCTACACAATTAGTAAACATACGTTAACGAAAAATAACTTTTAATGAAAATTATGAGTCAGATAATTGAAATACAAATAATTTAACAAAAAAATTTCTTCTTGACCATTATATAACTTGAAAGAAAAGATATGAATGAAATAATATAAATTAACAAACTCGGTCATCAATAATTCGAAAAAAACAATACTAATAATATTCAAGTATACATACACTCACTCTCCAGTCCAGCGGAGGGCTAGGTTCCACAGTCCGGTTGCCCTACCCTGGCTTACTGGACTGATGAAACTAAACAGCTCCCTCGAGCTAGGGTCGACCTGACCACGACGATCCCAAAGTTGATGATGACATTGATACTAGCTTGCACATCTTATTTGAGGTTTTCGATAACGAGGGGAAGTTGCGCAGTCACAAGCAGTGCAAAAGGAAAGGAGGGGGGATACGTAGGAAAGAAGACAACGAAGAAAGGAATTTGGCACTGTTCTATAACATCACTGTAGAGGGAAGACACGATGACGTAGTTGTTACGTACCGAAAAAGTGATTTCGGTACAAATTACCGGAAACTGAAAACGAAAACAAATGAGATACATACAAAGGTTGATTTTTTTAGTTCTGGCAATTATATTTTGAATACCCTTGAATGGTTTTAAATTTTACAGGCCTTCGTTCTAGTCACCTAATTTGAGTACAACGTATTGTCATCGATGGGGAAGCCGTTGGAACCCGTTGGCACTGAATAGTTTATTGATGGTGCGAATAGAGCGGTTGATTGTCTTTGACAGTTCAGAAGCGAATCCCGAGAAGTGGTTCCTTCATCTAGGGATTAAATAGATTTTTCAAGGACTTAAATCCGGAGGATATAGCGGGTGATAGAGGACATCTCATTTTAGAGAATGAATAATATAGACACATGTCCTGAGATATGCACCTTAGCATTGTTATACAGAACGATGTGTGGGTTATTCATAAAGTGTCGATATTTTCTTCTCAGAACAGCTCTAAGACTGTTTTCCAAAACCGAATAGTAGTATTCCTCATTGATATTCTACTTTGGGGGAACGGTATGCTTTAAGATCACACCATCTCAACCTTAGACAAAAATCGCCTTCACATTGGCGAGGACCAACCGAACTGGTGTTTTTCGTTGTGACCCGCGATTATGCCAGTCCACGGATTGGCTTTCCAGCTGTGTTTCATCAGATCCGGCGCAGATCTTATCAAGAGTAGTCAAACGCCGTACGACGTCCTCTCCTTTGCGCTCGTAGGGCTGCAAGAGATTTCAAGAAACGATATATCTGCATGTCCGTTAAAGATATTATGGAACCCTCGTTGATTCAATTTTCAACATTTTGTCGTTCAGTATGTAAAACACAATCGAAGGCGCCAGTCCTGTAACTTTCGCTAACTCTTGAATCGTTAAGTTCCGATTCGTCTCCACTAACGCGGAAACGATCATACACTTTCGGCACTTATTTATGGATGACCAAATGCATGTCAAGTACACTTTTGCGTCCTTGTACGAAGGCTCTAAACTACCTTACCGTCATTTAGTATGGTATAATCTACTTCCCTCAAATCATAATTAATGTTGTTCTCCCACCTCATTCTTGGTCTACCAACTAGGCATTTTCCCTCTGGTTTTCCTACAAGAAGCTTCCATGCACGTCTTTCATTCCCCAATCGTGCCACATGTCCTACCCACCGCAGTCTACGAGTCTCAATTCTCATTACATCTGGCTTCCTATAAATACCGTGTTGTTCATTGTTATGTAGTCTTCTCCATTCACTTGTCTGTTCATCTCTCTTTGGTCCAAACATTTTCCTAAAAAATGTATTCTCAAATACTCGTAAACTCCTTTCCTCCCTTAAAGTAAGAGTCCATGTTTCGCATCCATATAATATAATTGGTAGAATAATAGTTTTATATATTTTCAGTTTAACGTTTTTTGAAAGGATTTGGGACGTCACGAATAATACATAATAACACGCATTTCCACAATTGAGCCAATGTTTAATTTCCTTGTGCATCTCATTACTGTTTGTGATTATTGTTCCTAGGTATTTGAATTCAGCCACTTCCTCAAAATTTCCCTAATTTGTCATTAGCTGTCCATTTCCATTATATAATGCATTTTTATGTGTGACTATATATTTAGTTTTATTGAGATTTACTTCCAGTATGGTTGTGAATGCCGAACAGAAACTCAAAAAAACAAAACAAATCAATGAAACAACCGAAATTAAAGTTTTAAGGAAAATCGTAGGAAAATCGCTGAGAGAGAAAATTCGTAGCTCTATTATTAGAGAACAATGTGAAATTGAACCTATGAACCTCTGGATAAATGATAGAAGACTAAATTGTAACGATCACATAGATAGAATGAGAACAGTAGACTAGTGAAGAAAGTACGTGACTGGACACCTCAACAGAAAAGGCCTTTAGGAAGACCACAACTACGATGGAAGGACGTCACCATACCTGGACCTGTAGTGATTGAACATAACAACAAGCTGCCAGCTTACATGTGTAGAGGAAGAAGAGGAAGACTTCCAGTCCCAATTTCTTAGTGTTACTCAGTAGTGTGTGCTGTTGGCTTTTAGTATCTCCTCGCTATAGCCCAAGAGTACATCATAAGCATAAACTAACAGCTTATTAATACGATTTAGTTGTAGGCCTTCTTCATCCTCTAAAGATTTGATGGCATGCTCTAGTACAAATTTAAATAATAGAGGAGATAGAGCATCTCCTTGCTTCAACCCATTCTGGATTTCTAAAGTATCCGAAAACTGTTTGCCTACAAGCACCCTACTCTTTGTGCCATTTAAACACATTCGTATAAGTCTAACTAACTTTTTAGGAATTCCGAACTCCAGCAGGATATATAACTTCTCCCTCTTAATTGAACCGTATGCATTTTTGAAGTCTACGTATAGTTTATGTACAGTAACATTATAATATAATTTCTTTTCCAAAATCTGTCTTAAGCTAAAAATCTGATCTGTTATAGACTTGTTTCTTCTAAATCCACATTGATGATCTCCTAGAATGTCATCAATATAAGGAGTAAGTCTGCTTACTAATATATTTGTTAGAATTTTGTACGAAGTTGAAAGTAATAAGATGCCCTTATACTTGATGCAATCAGTTTTATCTCCTTTCTTATAAATTGGTACGATAATCGATTTTTTTCCATTCATCTGAAAGAGCTTCTTTATCCCAAGTCATATTAAGCAACTGGCGTATCTTGTCCATCAATTTTTCTCCCTCTGATTTTATCAGATCTGCTGGGATTTCATCTGAATCTGATGCTTTATACAGCTTCAAATTTTCTATCGCCATTTCAATCTCTAATGCACTTGGTTCTGCGATAGCATTTCTGCTGTCTATGAATTATCCTTTTCAATATCCTGTTCTGTATGTACATTTAATAGGCGATTAAATTAACTTTTCTATGTATTTAATATACTCTTGGAATCTGTAATCATATTCCCATTTTCATTTCGAAATATGTTTGTTCTAGCCTGAAACCCTTTCGTGTTTATCCTAATTCCCTGATATAATTCTCTAATGTTCCTATTTTTGGCATTAATTTCAAGAACATTAATCTTCTCTCTCAAATATTCCCTCTTTTTACTCTTTAGTAACCTTGCGAGGAACTCTTTACAATATGTATTTAGCACATTAATATTGCACAAATGCTGTACTAAATTGTTGTTACAACTAATTTGTGAAAGAAGGAAATAAAGAATAAGGATTACGGAGTACTTGTTTCTCTTGTGGACAGGAAAATTGACGGTATGCAATTAACATTTACAATAATGTTACATGGAATGTGCCCTTCTTATGTCAGAGAAAATAGATTTATGAAAACAAGGTAATAAATGCACACAATTAACACAGCTTAGTCAGCAGTTAACTTTGATAAGAATCAAACAAAGTGCAGCTTGTACTGGCGTGCGTTCAAGTGCAGCTTGTACTCGCGTGCGTTCAGGTATTCAGTTACTCTTGCACAATCGTTATAATTGTTTCTATTTTCCAATTAGAATAAATAATTAAAATTGAATTCTAGGTCCCAGAAAAATGGTTCTCTTTCAGACTACGAACTCTCAAAATAGAACTATTATTCCCAATGTTATTTCTTACAAACTGCAATATTGTTATACCATGAGTTATTGTGTGTAAATTAAGTATAAAAATGTATAAGATTCATTATATAATTCCATTTAATTGGATTGCTATTTGTATTCTTCGCTCTTCTTGGAACATTCGAGCAGAAATGGTGAAAAGTTCTTAGGAGAAATTTTCATTTCTGATAATGGAATCCGTAGCCATGTCCTGATTATACCCAGCGGATGTGGAGAGCCTACAAACGGAGAGATTATATAAGACAAAGGGAGAACATGTACTTCTTTTATAAAATATAAAGCTATTTAGCTATTTTTCAGAATATTCGAATCTACAAATGCATGCTAATCCACTACACGAGGTAGACTAGGTTTTTCTTTTTTTTTTTCTTTTTTTTTTTTGTGCCTGCACTTGTTTAAAGGTTTTAAAAATTAGTATTTACGAAACATCAAATGATAAATATACGCCTAATAATTTTGTATATGATTATTTTCGGCTATATTTTGCCTCCGGAATATCTCTCTTCATGGTCCAGCTGCAGTCACCAGAACACTGAAATTATATTTTTCTTGGTGTCTCTTCTCCATAGTAGAATTCTGCTGATGAAAACACTCACTGTGCTCATCAGAAACAGCCTCAAGATTTTCAGGGAAGAAGTCTAGATGGGAGTTGAAGAAAAGTATGATTTCTAAAGACCATTCACTATTTCACTACAGTTTACTTCTTTGTTATCGCCAACAATAGATATTTGTAACAGTTCTTCAAAATGTTAATCGTGCAATATCAGTGACGTCATTATAAAACTCTTTCCATCAATTTTGCATTACTTAGTTTAGAGTATTTAGATTTCAGATACATAAATGCAGATGAAGTTTTATCCATTGTTTTTACAAATGTTTTCATAAGCACCAGTGTTATGTGCAATGAAGGTAAATACAACTTTTAGGGAATGACTAATGAGATATTTGATACATTTTTATGCCCAGGAATAAGATATGCATGTGGTAACAGAGTAGTACCCTTGAAAGAGGTAGTCCATTCCAGGGAGTAGGCGCCCTTCCCTTTTGTGAGCTCCAGGTCCCACTCGCCCAGTGGGTAGTACCTGGGTAGGGCCCCGTCCACAGGGTTACGTGGGGAGAAGAGAAGTCCCCAAAGCCGTAGTGAAGGCAACTTCTGTAGGAGACGAACACTCCGAAATTGCAGTTCCCTGTCCAGGGGTTTGGCTGGTAACCTCTACTAGTAAAAAATAACTTACTCATAAACTTCAGCAGAAGAAAAGCCGGATTGATAAACCTTACGACGACCACAGCAAGAAAAAGTATAAAAAGAGTTTTGGAATACATGACCAGCTTAAAATATCGACTTGGAATGTCAGAGGCTTGGGAAGCAAAGAATTCGAACTAACAAACGAAATGAAAAATATAAATATATTAGCTGCCTCAGAAACAAAGAAAGAATTGAAAGGATCACAAATGATCAATGATATGATAATGTTTTACAGTGGAGTAAGTCAGAAAGAAAGAGCGAAAGCAGGAGTGGCAATATTTGTGGATAAGAAATGGGGATCCAAAATAGACACGTATACTTGTATTAACGAAAGAATAATGGCAATGCGATTTAAGCATAATAGAGGACATATGACAATTATAGCAATATATGCACCGGAGGAAGGGAGAGATGAAGAAACAAAAACATTTTATACTACTCTACAAAAGGAAATAAATAAGATAAACAAGAACGACATAATAATACTATTAGGAGACTTTAATGCTAGAGTGAGGAATCAACCAGTGGGAAATGTAATTGGGATCCATGGAGAAAATGTTATAAATAAAAATGGACAAGAATTAAAACAATTCGCAATTTTTAATGATTTTAAAATAATAAATACATGTTATAAGAAAAAAGATATTCACAAATATACATGGTCAGCACGAGGTTTTCGTTCACTGATAGATTATGTGTTAATCAATAAGAGAGCATCGTGATTATTAACAGATACGAGAGTATTTAGAAGAAGTGATATTTATTCAGATCACAAAAATAAATATATTAGCGAGATGGAAGAAAACTAAAAACAAATATAGAATTAAAGAGACCACATTCAAAGTACATTTATTACAAGATAAAAGTATACAAAATCTTTATCAGAATAGACTAAATGAACAATTAATATTAAAACCTACTTCCGAAGAAATAAACCGAGAACGGGATAATATAAAAGAAAGCATTGATAAAGCAGCATATGAGGCATTAGGAACAAAATATAAAATATATAACGAGAAGGGTTTAAGAATATGGAATGAAGAATTAGAGAGGATAATAAAAGATAAAAAAGAGGCTTATCACAAATATTTACAGAATAGAACACCAGAATTTAGATCTGATTGCAAACATAAAAGTGCAATAGCCAAAAGAGAAATAAAAAAAAGCACACAAAGTCAGTTGGGATAGATATATAAGTAGACTAGAATCCGATATACATGGTCAGCAAAAAATAGCCTATAAAGTAATGAAACATCTAAATAAACAAGAAAAAGATACAATACAGATCAATGTAATTGAGGAGAAACAATGGGAAGAACATTATAAAAACTGTGGTATAATGAAAATAAAATAACTAAAGATAATATATATGAGTGTGAGACAGCAATAGATATGATAACAATGGAAGAATTAGAAGAAGTACTGAAAACAACCAAGAACAGAAAGGCAGCTGGAATAGACGGAATTAATATGGAATTAATAAAATATGGAGGATTTTTTTTAAACTGAGATTATTACATTTTTTAAATTTATGTTGGAAACAAGCAACAATACCAGTAACCTGGACAACAGCAATAGTACATTATATTTTTAAGAAAGGAGAACGTAACGACTGCAACAAATACATAGGAATAAGCATTTTACCTGCAGGCTATAAAATATACTCAAGAATCTTAACATTTAGGTTAAAACAAATAGCAGAGGTAATGTTAACAGAAGAACAAAGTGGATTCAGACCAGGGTGTTCATGTATGGATAATATATTTACGATAAAAGAATTTATAAAAAAAAGAAGAGAATATAACAAGGAAACACATATGGCTTTTATTCATTTTGTCAAGGCATTTGATAAAGTAGACATAGGAAAACTTTAGACAATTTTAAAAGAAAAAGGAATTCCGAAACACTTAATAGCAGCTATAAAGAGTTTGTACTGGAACACAAATTTTGTTATAAAAACTAGAAATGAAGTAAGTAAAAATAAAATTCATACTAATCAAGGAGTTAAACAAGGATGCAGTATCTCTCCACTTTTGTTTAACCTGTACATCAATGATATAATAAAAAAATGGAACGAAGAAACAAATAAAGGAATAAAATTAGATAAAACACACTACTTGAAAACATTATTATATGCTAATGACCAGGTAATAATAGCAAATACGGAAGACAAGCTTCAAAGGAATATTTTTAAATTACATAATATATGTGAACAATATAATCTCAAAATATCCATACAAAAAACTAAGGTAATGGCATTCCAAGGGAAAAATCAAATCAGATCCAAAATAGTAATAGGAAACAAAATCATAGAACAGGTGAACCATCTCAATTATCTAGGATGTGACATTTCATTTAATTATGATAATGGTATAACTAATAAAATAGCAAAATTCCAGGGAATATGTGTTACGATACAACGATCACTAAATAATGAAACAACAAGAGAGACCCAATTGAAATTTTATAAAACATTGGCAGTACCGGTATTGCTCTATCGATCAGAAGCCTGGATACATAAAAAACAAGATCTAAGTAGGATAACGGTGGCAGAAATGAAATTTTTGAGATCTGTTAAAGGGTGCACTAAAGAAGACAGATTCAAGAACATAGAAATAAGACAGGAACTTGAAATATTTGCAATAACTGATAAAATAGATACATATAGACAAAAATGGAAGCAACATATAGACAGAAAGAATGAAGACAGATATCCAAAACAAATAACAAAATACAAACCTAAAGGCACCCGAGATGAGGGCAGACCTAGAAAGAGATGGGCTGAATTCGGAACGGGTCAACAGACCTAATCCATGAATTCAGATGATGATGATGATGATGTTTAGGTTGTTGTTTCCTTATGTAGCGGTCTTTCTATCCCACCTGTCCCATTTACATATGTGTTCGCCGGTGATATTATGTAGTTGCACACAACATCCCTTGCTTGCTGCACTCAACTGCAGAGACGCAGCTGGTATTTTCTAATCGATGTTAGAGTTCGGCCGCCCCAGCACTTAAGCGGACCTGAGGATGGGTTACTGTAGAAATAACTAAGAACTTTGCCGGACTCACATTTGTTAACACTAATTTTATTACAGTACTTACAAGTTCGTTACAGGAGGTGAATATTAGCTGGAAGACGAACTTCCTGATGCACACGATGTAGATGGAAACGTGTTATATTCAAAAATCACTCACACGAAGTTGCGTTGAAGCACGTGGCGACTTGAAGTTATGCAAAACTTCCTTAATATATTAGTTGCTACTAAGCACCAAATATATGCTTAAGGCCCCCGCGTGGACCTGATGATTTGATCATAAAAGATCCGATCTGAAGAGGAAATATCGAGCCTCTACCCGGAGACTGTAAATAACACGACCACTCTGGTACACGTTTATTCAAAGAATGCTGATACAACATGGCAACCGGAAGTTCGTCATACCGCTTTACAAGAACCTTATAAACAAAAATGTACCTATCGCCAACTTGACAGGTTCAAATAGTCAACATATTCCCCACCTTGAGTACTCTCAACACTACAATTGCATAGAACATATATACAAATAGGAAAAACATAACAAAATAATACTTAATATGCTACAAAATTGAAACACAGCACATTTAATGATTCCCAAACCTTACTCATGATTCTAGACAACAATAAAGCTGCACAAAGCTTGCGCCTAGTAATAGACTGTGTTTTCAAATGAGCTACTCTTGACTTCGCAGTTAATAATCCTACGTAAACTTCATGTTCCATGGAAATGGATTTCACACAAACACAAGCTCCATAAGCGCCTTCAGAAGCATCTGAAAAGCCATGAATTTCAACCCTTTTAGCATTCTGAAAGGGTAATACCTTTCTTGGCACCTTTATTTCGTTCAGAACATGAAGATTTCTATGAAGATTAGTCCAATTTTCATAGACAGTTAGAGAATAATCCAATTGATCATCCCAATTCATATTTAATTGCCATAACTGTTGTAACAACATTTTACATTTGATTACCACACATGGAAGTAGTCCCAATGGATCAAATATAGAAGCAACACAAGACAGTATACTTCTTTTTGTGAGAACTCCTACGTTTGCCTTGAGATTGATTTTTATTTTCAAAACATCACTAGCAGGATGCCATACAATACCCAATGTTTTTACGGAATCTTCTTTGGTTAATTCCAAAAGAGAAGAACGTTCTAAGTCCTCTGACGGAACATTAGACAAAGCATTCATTTCATTGGATGACCACTTCCGCAAATGAAAATGTGCAGCATCCAATGTACTACTTAATTGCTCTTGGAATTTCTGAGCCCCCTTCAATGGAACTCTCCCCCCGTCAGCAAGTCGTCAACATAAAAACATGAACGAATTACTTCAGCCATTTGAGGCTGAGTTCGTTGACATTCGTTTGCAAGTTCTACAAGGCATCTTGTAGCAAGATAAGAGGATGGAGTACAACCATATGTTACAGTCGTCAACCTATACTCCTTAATTTCATCATCAGGAGAATCTCTCCAGACAATTCTTTGAAGATCCCTGTCTGCAGGATGAACTTCCACACACCTATACATTTTTGCAATGTCAGCTGACAATGCAACAAAGTAGGTTCTAAACCTAAGAACAATAGATAACAAGTCAGGTTGTAAGACTGGACCTGTCATTAACATAGAGTTCAAAGAGACCCCATTAGAGGAAGGACAACTAGCGTCGAATACTACTCGAAGCTTAGTAGTGGTGCTGTCTTCCTTCATTACATAGTGATGAGGTAGGTAATATTTTAATGATTGATCATTTTCATTTTCTATATGGACCAACTCCATATGACCTAGACTCATATACTCTTTCATAAAAGTTACATAGTCACTTTTATGTTTAGGGGTTCTATTTAATTTCCCCTCCATGTGCTTCAATCTTTTGATAGCATTGTTCCTTGACAAGGCCACCACAGGAGCTTCTTCTTTAATAGGAAGCTTTACCATAAATTTTCCAGTTTCACTTCTGGAAACGTTCTCAGAAAAGTGCAATTCACATGCCTTTTCTTCAGGAGTTAGCACTGAACTATTCAACTCCTCCAAAGTCCAAAATTCTTGTAGTTTGGAATGCAAAGAATCTAGTTTTGCTAAATTGACATTACGAGGTTTCTTTATCTTACTCTCGAGGCAAGAATCAGGAAATTTCCCTGAAAGAATATAACCAAAGCGGCTATCAATCAACGTCGGAAATCCTTTCCTAGATGACACATTTGTTAGTACAACATCATAATACACATCTGCGCCTAGCAGTAATGAAACCTCAGAAGGTTCATTAAACCTTTCATCGCTAAGCCAAATATGATCTGGAATTCTCCAGTCAGATATTTCAATTTTCTGAGCTGGCAGTTGTGTGGTTATGGATTTTACCACAGCACAATTGACATTTAATACAAAGTCCGAAACCCTAGATAAAAGTTGTAAATCACATATTGAATTTACTGGAGAAGCATTAATATTCCCTATACCTATTACGGGAAGACTACAAGCTTTAGTTTTAATACCTAGCCTTTTAACTAATTCAGCAAGAAACAAATGAGAGCTGACTCGCAGAATCTAAAAGAACACGAACTGGGATCACTTCCCCACCATTCGTCCTCACTCCAACACAAGCAGTACTCAACAGTACATTGCTGCCTAGGCCGCTTAATACTTTCATTGCGGCAGTAGAAATTGATTGAGAAGCTTCAGCTGTAGTAAGTTCTTTCTCCCTTGAATTTACATTATAATTTGAATCTGCATTACTAGGGCCATCAATATTACTGTTATGATAGTGTAATAATTGATTAGTCCTCTTATTACATTTACTGCAAGGCTTCTGTTTACAATCACTACTTCTATGTCCTTTTGCCAGACATAAAAAACACATGTTGTTCCTTTGAACAAATTCCCTTCTTTCCTTAAATGACGAACCCTTAAATTTTCTACAATTATCAATTACATGATTATGTACATTACAATAAAAACATTTATTAGAATTATTGTTGCTGGCAGCAAGCAACGACTTCAGTTTAGGTTTGCTATGACTGTCAGCTGTTGAAAATTTCTTACAATCTGATAATTCTAATGTTTGACATTTCCTTTCAAGGTAGTCTATCAAATCATCCAATTTTGGTATCTCATCAGCTGAGAATTTACCTTCCCATTCACTGCGATGGTTTGATTTTATCTTATTCAAGACAATTTCTTGTACAAGTAATTCTCCCAAGGGCACATTTGATTCTAAATTTTCAATAGCTGCTACACTTCCCTTAACAGCGTTGACTAATTTCCTATAATCTACAAATGAACCAGAATTACAACTATTTAAGTCTAACAACTGCTTAACGTGCTGACTTAAAATTAATCTATTATTAAAGTAGCGTGATTCAATCAACGACCATGCTACTTTGTAGTTCTGAGGATATATTTGCAGGTTGTCTAATAAGCCCCTTGGTTCTCCCTCAAGAGAAGAAATTAAGTAATGTAGCTTTTGCACATTGTCTAAACTATCATTATTTGCAACAAGACTCATAAAAGTATTTCGGAAACTTAAATACTTAGTAAGTTCACCCTTAAATTTAGGTAAGTTTATAGCCGGTAATTTTAAATTATTACTCCTATTTGATGTTTCAGATACATGAGACCCTGTAGGAGATCTTGGTCTTTCAAAAACATTCATCAGTTCCCTAAATTTTATTGAAAGTTTATCAAATCTTTCTTTAAATTATCATGCTCCTCTGCATGAGCGTCAGAATTTTCACAATCTATTTCCAGCTCTAAATAGTTCTTAACTTCTGTGAACTGAATCCCTACATCAGTTAATCTATCTTGTTTGATTGATAATTCAGCTATAGATAAATTTTCCTTTTGCAAATATTTTTCTAGCTGTATAAGTGAACGCTTAAGCATGCTTCGCTTTGCAACTGCTTTTGATTCACTATCGAGAGCCATTGTTACTGGATTTGAATTACTTACATAAACTCGATAATCTAACACTTACAAATATAGTTAAATAAAATAATATTTAACCCTAATTAAACAAAATATGTGTCCAACACAAAATAGTTTTCAGCAAACATAAACAATATATATATATATATATATATATAACAATTGTATGAACGTACCTTTAGATTTCCACCTTTCTTAACATCTGACATACTAATGGCAATTGTTTCCCATAAATAATCAATAATGATTTATTTTTACTGAAAGTAACTATATTTACTGAAAATGTGATTAACACTTTTATATTCAGCAATCTTTACTTTAAACACAACCCCCATGAAGTGTTTTAATTATTTTCTTGAATAAAATACCGTAGAAAACAATTAATTTGACTAATAATTGCCATTAGTGTTAATGTACTAATTATACTTCCCTGAAATGTCCAAGACGGTTGGTATGGAACCCAGATGCATGTACATATAATGTTCCAAACACCAGATTTATGTTGGCACAACTGCAGCACCTTAGGTCACTCTTGCTGATTAACCTTCCTTGTTAAATGCTGTAGAAGAATCACGTGATTTCTCGCCGCCATCTTGCAAATTACGATCGTCCCTTATTTTTACTTAAGATATAAGAAACTGAGTTCTATATGATGTATTTTTTCAACTTCTCACTGCTTTGAACACTAATGAAGACTTCTTGTCGCTCATTTAATTCCCAAAGTTCATAAATATAGTAGCTGCGCTATTCGCATTGTCTACTAATATTTCAATATGGCTGCCTACTATCACGTGACCGCCTCAGTTCATATGCACTAAATACCACGTGCTCAACTTTCGCAATTTTCAGTTCTTCCAGCTCTCTTTGAATATAATCACCACAGTAATGTTTTATATTCACTATAATAGTTCACTAGTGTTAATCCTGACCATTAGGACCAAATGTTTCATGAGATCCGGCCCGGAGGACCATGTGTTCGTCGGTGATATTATGTAGTTGCACACAACATCCCTTGCTTGCTGCACTCAACTGCAGAGACGCAGCTGGTATTTTCTAATCGATGTTAGAGTTCGGCCGCCCCAGCACTTAAGCGGACCTGAGGATGGGTTACTGAGAAATAACTAAGAACTTTGCCGGACTCACATTTGTTAACAATAATTTTATTACAGTACTTACAAGTTCGTTACAGGAGGTGAATATTAGCTGGAAGACGAACTTCCTGATGCACACGATGTAGATGGAAACGTGTTATATTCAAAAATCACTCACACGAAGTTGCGTTGAAGCACGTGGCGACTTGAAGTTATGCAAAACTTCCTTAATATATTAGTTGCTACTAAGCACCAAATATATGCTTAAGGCCCCCGCGTGGACCTGATGATTTGATCATAAAAGATCCGATCTGAAGAGGAAATATCGAGCCTCTACCCGGAGACTGTAAATAACACGACCACTCTGGTACACGTTTATTCAAAGAATGCTTATACAACATGGCAACCGGAAGTTCGTCATACCGCTTTACAAAAACCTTATAAACCAAAATGTACCTATCGCCAACTTGACAGGTACAAATAGTCAACAACATGTCTAAAATATAGTGTATACAAGTTTCATTTCAAATAATAAGGCACTGATCTTCAAATCTCCGCAGATTTACCAGTTATATTTGGTATATTGGTTTTTTCTAACAGCAATTTCATAGTTCCATATGTCTCTTTCATATCAGTGGTAAGTGTAATGGGTATTGATGATAATTCACTGCTGTAATGCAGAAGCAAGTTACAGACTTCATGCCAACTCTTGATTAGTCTATTAACAATCACCACTCATTTGACTGGTGTTAATGTCAAAGAGCCTCCATATTATTGAACACTATTATTACTAATACTTCAAGATGAATCGATTAGAAATATATATCAACAACGACTAGATCTATATATAAAACAAAATGCAATAAGTAGAAATATCAATACAGAAGGGAAAGAATTAAAATATAATAAATACAGGCTGCTCAGAATCACTTGGAACTAGAAATAAAAGATATAATAATAAAAGATTAAAAATTTGGAACGATGAAATAGCAAAACTGGTTAAGGAAAAAAGATGCATACTTGAGATGCTTGAATATGAGAACAGATGAAAACCTGATTGCATACAAAAAAGGAATACAAAAAAAAAAGAAATGCCTTGCTCGAAGAGAAATTAGAAAATTAAAAGGAGTTCATGGGAAAAATAGATTAATGACCTATAACATGATTTACATGGACGATACAATATTCTAAAACACATTAATAATCAGGAAAAAGATCAACTCAAATTGAACATAATTTCTGAGGATAAATGGATATCTTATTTCAAACGTCTGTGGACAGAACAATCAGATGATGAGGAAATAAACTTATCATTAATTGACGAAAATATAGATCCAATTTTTTTCGAAGAATTAATAACTGTCATCAATCATTGTAAAAACAAAAAAAAACTCCTGGCATTGATAATTAATAATGAACTAATAAAATATGGCTCTATTCAACTAAAACAACGTATCTTAGATTTGTTGAATATAATATGCTGGAAGACTGGTCATATCCCAGAAGAATGGAACACGGCCAAAATATATCCTATTTATAAAAAAGGAGATCGTCATGATTGTGAAAATTACAGAGGCATAAATATCTTGGGTACCTGTTATAAAATGTATGCAAATATATTGAAAAATCGTTTAAATGTAATTATGGAAAGTATTATTCTAGAAGCCCAGAGTGGATCCAGGAAAGGCAGATCCTGTTCAGATTGCATTTTCACTATCAATCAAATAATTGAGAAACACAGAGAATATAATCTACCAACTTTTATGGCATTTATAGATCTTGAAAAGGCATTTGACAAAGTTAACAGAAATAAATTGTGGAATATAATGAAAGAGAAAGGCGTACCTCAGGACTTAATAACTGCAATAAAAAGTCTATATATAGAAAATAAAATAACAATAGAAACTGGAGGCAAAAATAAAAACAATATAACAGCAACAATACATAGAGGTGTAAGACAGGGATATCCATTGTCATCCCCCCTTTTTAATATTTATATTGACGATATCATATATAATTGGCAGATAAATTTGGACTCACATGTCAAAGTAAGATGTTAGATACCTTACTTTTTGCAGACGACCAAGTTCTGATATCTAGTTCAGAAGATGATCTTCAGAAATTGCTCTTTCAGTTAAATAACATTATACAGAAATATGTTTCAAAATATCAATAAGTAAAACGAAAATCCTAGCGTTTAAGGGATCAGATACCATAAGAGCTAAAATAATTCTGGAAGGGAAACCCATTGAACAAGTGGACCATTTTAAATATCTGGGTTATGAAATTTCCTATTTTAAAAATGAAGATCTATTTAACAAACTTCATAAATGTAATTATATATGTGGAACAATCAAGAATATTTAAAAGCACAAGAAAAGAAACAAAGCTAAAATTTTATAAAGTAGTGGCAGCACCTTACTATTGTATGTTAGTGAATTTTGGGTTTTAACTAAAAGAGAAGAGAATATCATAGAAGCAGCTGAAATGAGATTTCTGAGAAGTGTGGCTGGTTGCAAACTTCTAGATAAGAGAAGAAGTGTAGATATTAGAAATGAGCTAAATATCTTTAAACTCTTAGATAGAATAAAAAAATCTAGAAAAAACTGGAAAGAACATGTTCAAAGAATGGAAGATTATCGCATTCCCAAAATTATATTTAAATACAAACCAAAAGGACGCAGGAATGTTGGTAGACCGAGAAGAGATGGACCCAACTTTTGAATGAGAATATATGAGACCGGAACAAGCCACAAGGGTTTAATCCGTGATTGTTGATGATGATGATGATGATGATGATGATATTATTACAAAAACTAGAGAAGTAGTCTATGAAATCGCTATCGGGCCTACGATAAACAGATTTCCTTGTATCATTTTGGAGTGAATTCCAACCATTGAGCCTGGAAATTAAATTCCCGGCCGACTGTTTAGACAAATTTAATTCCCGTATAATAATTATCATTAAGATATTTTTGAGTTAACAATTTAGATTCTGTTTTAACATGAATAAGTTTGTACAGATTTAGAACAAATTTTGACATCAATTCGTCTGTCTGGTGCCAACTTATTCTTAATAGTAGTAGTAGTAGTAGTAGTAGTAGTAGGACTTTATTAGACAAAAAGTAAGATATTTAAAATATTATTTACAAATATGGGTCGCACGGGCAGTAAGCCGTACATGCTGTTGACAGTCCGTTACAATAAAGTAATAATTGGTACTAGTGTAAAGAAAAATAAACAACAAAAATCAATAACATTACATTACATAAAGAAAACACAATAATATTACAATTAAATAATAACACAATAACATTATACACTAAAAACATTAACATTACAATTACATAAAGAAAACACAATAATATTACAATTAAATAATAACACGATAGCATTATACACCAATTAATTTTTATAATTGTTAAGAATTAATGGTATTGCATTTTGATAACATATATTTATTCATCAATGAGTGTTGTCCTCATTTTCCGCGTTTTGTCTAGAAATTTACCGAGGTTTATCCAATTTTCTGGATTTACCAATAACTCGTAGCATGCCAATCTTTCCCGATTTGAATTTAGAAATCTTTCCGGTAATAACTGACGTCTCCAATATTCTAAATCATTACATGTTAATATATATGTATCTCATCTTCAAAGTTCCCGCACATTGGACATATTCGCATATCGTGATCGTCGCTAATTTTTAGAAATTTCCATGCCCCTAGCCTAAACCAAGCAAGCCCTGATCTCTCCTTAAATCCTAGGTTGAGTATATACGATTCTTTTCCCCAGACGTGTTTTAG
>JASPKZ010009566.1:0-87881 GCA_030220185.1 Diploptera punctata
ATTTATACCTGCCTATACGAACACGTTTTATCTTGATATTTATACATGTTTCACCTCTACATAGAGATAATTTCTCATTACATTTATACATGCCCATCTTTATTGGACATATTTCCTCCACATATTTATATTTGTTTCTTCCCCTTATAGACATGTATCCTCACCATATTGATACATGTTCCCCTCTCAATGTAGACATATTTCCTCTCTACATTAATAAATATAAATATAATTTTAGGGACAAAATATTTAGGAAAGTGAAGTCTTTTTTTTTATATGCAATCAGTTTGACATGAGTGCTGCATCGGTTGCCTATTACTGAAGGAGTTTTACTTTGAAATTAATTATGACATTATATTCCTATTACTGAACTGAAGAATAGTAATTATTATCTAAAGATATCCAATATACGAAGACAACACATTACATGTGATATGTTAATTATTAAACATGCCATATGTACTAATAATCTTGAAAATTAATAAACATTTTATATTGTGGCTATTCTGAAAAAAGTGTACAATAGTACCAATTCCTTGGTACACCAACAAAAAAACTGTTAAAAACTTCAATTTTTAAACACATTTTTTATAATATATGGATAATGAATTAGTAAAATGTCTATTGCGTCCATAATTATTAAATCTAGGAAATGTATTTTAGTATTATTTATTTATAATTATTGTTTGACAATTAAATTACTATTTTTAATTCAAAATGTTATGTTTTTCAAGTTCTCCCAATGCCGCCAATACACGTTTATTATTATTACCGTAAAATATTAATTTCTCTATAATTCATTGTAAAGGAAAATTTTATTATGATCATCAATTAAATAATTTTAAAAGTATCAGTGGTGGATAAATTGTAGTTATTTAATATTCAATTTTATGCAAAAGATTCTTTTTCCTTCAAAAGTGAATAATTTATGTATGTTGTGATTATTCTTACTTTTATCTACAAGATATTAATACCAAGGTAATTGATAGAAAAAGTTAATTACTTCAGTTTTTACCCTAAATTTTAATCATAACTTGATAATAAAACAAATATGTATTCCATCTGTAGTAATATAGTCTTAAAAATATATTTTCGTAATTTAGTTGTGGTATTGATTAACTATTATATTGCTATTTTTAATAAAATTTAATGTTTTCTGAACGTTCCCAATGTTACCAATATAATTTAATTATTACCCCAAAAATATAAATTTTCTATAATTGGATGCAAAGGAAAGTTTCATTAACAAAAATAAATTATTTAATTAATTTTAAAGGTAACTGCGTGGATAAATAACAGTTCCTTAATATCATAATTTATTGTGAAATATTCTTTGTTATAATTTAATTAATTTCTTAAACCACGTGCTGATAAGACGAAAAATAATCCTCTTCTGCTGCGTATGATTACGTTCATTCGGATACAATCCTAACCTCTATGGCTGTTATCACTTCTCTATGCTGAGCAGTGTGGAATTATTGTATTCTACTTTTCATGAATATTTTCCTTCCCATATGTAACGGTGTTTGTAGTCCCTATGTATAATTGTATACACTCTCTCTTCATAGACATTTTTTCACCACGTATTAAAAATTTCTCTCCTTTATATAAACATATTGTCTTACCATATATATATATATATATATATATATATATATATACTTACTCACTGGCACTATCGAACCCTTAGGTTCATGGCCGCGCGGACATAAGCTCTCCATACATCCCTATCCTGAGCTAATGCTTTCCAATCATTCCCTGTATAATCTACTTTCCTCAAATCATAGTTAATTTTGTTCTCCCACCTCATTCTTGGTCTACCAACTGGTCGTTTTCCCTCTGGCTTTCCTACAGGAAGCTTCCATGCACGTCTTTCATTCCCCATACGTGCAACAAGTCCTGCCCATCTTAGTCTACGAGACTTAACTGTTCTATCATATCTGGCTTCCTATAAAGACCATGTAGTTCATTGTTATGAAGTCTTCTCCATTCACCTGTCTGTCATCTCTCTTTGGTCCAAAAATTTCCTAAGAACTTTATTATCAAATACTCGTAATCTCCTTTCCTCCCTTAAAGTAAGAGTCCATGTTTAGCACCCATATATATATATATATATATATATATATATATATATATATATATATATGCATGTTTTTTCAATCAATTAATATTTTTGAATGCATATAATACAGACATATTTCCTCTCCCATACAGATAATGTTCTCTCTCCCTAAATGAACATTTACTTCCTATATATGACATGTTGCCATTCCCTATATTGGATTGTGTTAGTTAATCTCCACATATAAAACTGTTTCCACCCCATATGTAAACATGTTTCTACTCCGCGTATAAAACATGTTTCCTCTCCCTATATTAAACATGTCACCTCTCCTCATTTAAACATGACTGCTCTCACCGTATAGACATGTTTTCACACCACATTTAAATATATCTCAACTTCCTATATATACAAGTTTTTACGATTTATTTATATTTCCCCTGCAAATATAGAGATTTTTTAATGTTCGCATATAAACATGTTACATTTTCTATAAAGATATTTCACTCTCAGCTTCTTTAAACATATATCCACACAATATGTGTGACATTTTTCCTCTCCCTATAGAGGATTCCTCTTAATTCTTTTTTGTATGTTACCCTTCCCTGTACAGACATAATTCCTCTCAATTTTTTTTTTCGTTCCCTATGTAGTCTCGATTCAAACAAATATTCCCACTCTTTTGGACATGTTTCATCTTGGAGTATAAACATGTTTCATCACCACATTTCTACATGATTCCCTAGCCCATATAGAGATGAAACTTCTCCATATTTATACATGTTCCCTTCTCCTATATATACATGTTTCCAGTCCACATTTTTACATTCTACCCTTGCCTATATACACAAGAATCCTCTCCACATTCAACATTTTCCCCTCCCTATATATACATATTTTTTCTTCACATTTATATATGTTTCCCCTCCCTATATAGAAATGATTCCCCACCACATTTATACATATGTTTCCCCTTCATATATATATGCGTGTGTGTGTTTTTCCATTCCACATTTGTACTTTTTTTCCTCTTCATATTTATATTTGTATCCCTCCTCTATATAAACAAGTTTCCATTCAATATTTATATATGTTTCTGCTCTCTATACAGACATTTGTCCTCTTCACAAATATACATGCTACCCACTCCCCATTTAGACATATTTCCTCCACATATTTGTTTTCCCTATATTGACATATATCCTCTGCACATTTAAACATGTTTCTCCTCTACATTTAGACATGCTTACTCACTATATTTATACACATTCCCTTCCCTACATAAACATGTACCCTCACTACTATGATACATGTTTCCGTCTCCTATGTGGATATGTTTTTTCTGCACATTTATACATGCAAGTATAATTTTTGGGACAAATTATTTAGGAAAAGTTAAATCCTTTGTATAGGCAATCGGTCTGACACGAATGTTCTATTGGGTGCCTATTACTGATAGAGTTTTACTTTGATTTTAACTTGAAATTATATCTGTGTTACTGAAGTGAAGGATAGAAAATATTTTATTTAAAGGTATTCAGTATATGAAGAAAACACAAAATTGTGATATCTTAATTATTAAACGTGCCAAATACACTAATTATCTTGAAAATTAATATATTTTTTATGTTGTGGCTATTCTTGCAAATGTATACAATAGTACCAATTCGTTGGTAAATCAACAAAAAACTGTTAAAAAATTCAGTTTTTAACAACGTTTTTTTATAATAATTTGATAATGAATTAATTAAATGTTTATGGTATCTACAGTTATTTTATCTAAAATATATATTTCAGTATTATTTAGATATAAGTATTGTTTGACAATTAAATTACTATTTTTAATTAAAAATGTTATGTTTTCCAAGTTCTCGCAATGTCGGCAATACATATTTATTATTATTACCGTATTGATATTAAATTCTCTATAATTCGATGTAAAGGAGAATTTCATTACAATTATCAAATCATTTTAGAAGTATAAGTGTTGATAAATTACAGTTACATATATTATTTTTTTTGTAAAATGTTCTTTTTCTTTAAAAAAGTAAATAATATATATATATATGTTGTGAATATTCTTGGATCTACAGATTATCAACAACAAGGTAATCAATAGTAAGTACCATTAATTATTTCAGTTTTTAACTTAATCGTAATATGATAATACAACCAATATATATTGTACATTTAGTAATATCATTTAAAAAATATGTTTTCTCAATTCTTAGTTATAAATTGTTTAAGTAATAAATTACTATTTAAAAAAAAGTAATGATTTCTGAACGTTCGCAATGTTACCAATACATTTTTATTACCGCAAAAATATGAATTTCTCTATATTCGAACGCAAAGGAAAGTTTCATTAAAATTATTTAATTTGTTTTAAAAGTAACAGTGGATAAATCATAGATTCATAATATTGTATTTTATTGGGAAATGTTCTTAGTTATAGTTTAGTAATTTGTTAAATTACGTGCTCATAGACGAAAAAAAATCAAGAATAAAATATCCCCTATCCCTCTCTGTGATTACGTTTCAATCGACTACAATCTTTATCTCTATATCTGTTATCGTTTGTTGAATCTCGAAACTTTAATCATTTGAGTCGTCCAATTGGTAGGAGAAGGAAGGGTTTAGGTAAGAGCAGTGATTTTTTTTTCTATTTTTTCTTGTCGAACACGAGTATAAATACGTCTTATAGTAAATATTCGTTGAATATTTATTTAGATGTTTAAAGGTAGATTCTTGTAGACGTTATTGAAATAAACCAAATGGCTCTTAAGGACTCGAGATAGCCTACTGGTACAATATTAATATATAGCTTTTAGTTTTTGACATTGGTAAATCTTAAATAATTATCAAAACATGTGTTCGAAAATTTACGACTTCTTAAATTTAGTTAATTGCCTTGTATAGTTTTATTCTTTAATTTTGTCAGTAGCGTCATTTTTTTTTTTGAAGATACGAACTCGGACTCCGTATTTTTATTTAAATATTACTGCTAAATGGTTAAATGACTCTGTATATTTTATTAAAACATATCGTTAATTTGGTTCATTTTGTGTTTTTTTTTATTATTTCTAAGGTGCAATATGTGGGGCGTGGTCACATTCACCAGGATGGAGCACAAGGTTCTTCATACGTTGGAAGAATGGGCCGTTGGCCGTTTTGCCACGTAAGTCCAATAGTAACTTTGCATAAACTTTTTCTAATTAAGGATAAAAATAGTTCTTCGGCTCAAGTATAGATTTTTCAGTTTATTGTTGTGAATTATAACTCTACTGTATTTAGTAACATTTTTTAAATATTTAAAACAATTTAATAACTTAATTTTAGAACTTTTAAGTATTTATTCAAATACACATATTGTGATTTTCTCCAGAGAGTATATTATACAGTTGGAACCAGTGGTTTATAGATGCTTGCGATTATAAAGGAGTGAAAAAAGGGCGTTTCATGGGATCCATCCTAGGTTAGAGTAATTGAATTAGGTTGAGTGTGAGTTAGCTAGCTTTTAGGTTCGTTACATTTTAACGTGTTTAAATACATAATAAATAATAGTTTTAAAATACTAAAACAACACGCTTTATTAGAAAACCGAACTAAAAAAATGAAAAATTATTTAATTTCCAACATGCTTGGGATAAATAATTTTACCATCAAAAGCGTGGGGTGCTCTTTATCAATTAATTTATTTGATAATAAAGAGATATTGGTAAAAGTAAAGTCTCTAAGAAGAAAATGTATAAATCATAAAAAGCACCTCACGCTTTTGATGGTAAAATTATTTATCCCAAGCATGTTGGAAATTAAAATTATTTTTCATTTTTTTAGTTCGGTTTTGTAATAAAGCGTGTTTTAGTTTTTTAAAACTATTATTTATTTTTTTATTTTTTAGTTTTAATATTTTACAGAATAAGATAAAAATGTAAATATCTTTAAATTCGATTCTATTGTAGTATGAGCTGAAAGTAATACTCTCCTTAAAAAAAAACCTCCCAGTCGGATTTGAATCAGCAACCTATGGATTACATAAATTATATACCACTAGAGTGTACCGCTCTACCAACTGAGCTTTTACAACGATTGACTAAAAAGTCGACAAGTCCGCAACCTATTATACCAGTTTTTTATTTTCTGATGATTCTGGCCAGGATTCTAGAAACAAAATATGAAATTATTGTATTGTCACGGGTCCTTTACAAGTACACAAAGTTTCAAGTCGATCCAATGTTTCTAAGTGGGTGAAAATCGTGTTAAAAAATTCCGTTACATAGATACAAAGACACTTTTTTTGATTTTCTGATGATTCTGGCCATGATTTTAGAAACAAATTTTAAATTATTATATTGTCACGAGTCTTTACAAGTATGCAAAGTTTCAAGTCGATCCAATGATTTTAAGTGGGTGAAAATTGCATTAAAATATTCATTACATAGATACAGGTCAAGCTAATATAAAGCGTGTAAAAAAGATAATGATCGATATGTGGTTTGATGGTGGGTTATCGCTGGCTCTATAAACTCTGGCGCATGCGCACTGTGTTGTGTAGGACTTTGAAAATATATTAGGTAAGTTAAAGTGGACTATCCCCTTTTTTTAAATTCTTATTTCGGGAATTGTATGCCAGGAGTCCACCTACGTGAATCGAAATTAAAAAAACTCAATTACTATAATATGTGAATACAATAATGCTTTATTTCAATAAGGTGACATGTTAGGTAATATCGTAACTATTTATTGGATATTCTAGTGCAAATGACATCCTATGAACGTTGGAATAACACTCGACAATTTATACTACGCAAAATGATTAAATGTAATGTTAGGGTGAGTTATTTTTTTTAGCTTTGTGTTTGACTAGTCTGTATTACTATCTTAGTTTTTAACATTTTTTTCCTAAGCTATAGCCACAATTTATAGATATATTCCAACATTAAGTATTGTTAGTGACTTTTTTAGGTTATTTCAACCTCAACTTATCTCTCAATTTTAAAGTATTTTTTACTTTGTTCACACGCACGCACGCACGCACACACACATAGCAAATCATTATTCACATATTATTACAATAATTTGTGCTTTATTTTTATTTCATCATATTTAGAGACATCAGCGCTTGCTTGGTTCAGGTTAGGGGCATGGAAATTTTTAAAAATTAGCGACGATCACAATATGCGAATATGTCCAATGTGCGGGAGCTTTGAAGACGAGATACATATATTAGGGAAATGTAACGATTTAGAATATTGGAGGCATCAGTTATTACCGGAAAGATTTCTAAATTCAAATCGTGAAAGATTGGCATGCTACGAGTTACTGGTAAACCCAGAAAATTGGATAAACTTGGGTAGATTTCTGGACAAAACGCGGAAAATAACACTTATTCAGGAATGAACAAACATGTTAAATTGCAATACCATTAATTCTTAATAATTCTACATAACTAAGTTAATGTAAAATGTAATTGTATTGATATCTAACTGTAATATTATTGTTTTCTTTTTTGTTTTGTTTTAAGTATATTATTACCAAACATCAACTTATTGTAAAGGACTGTCAACAGCACATACGGCTTACTGCCTGTGCGATCCATATTTGTAAACAACATTGTATATAGTTATCTTACTTTTAGTTTAATAAAGTCCTTATATATGTATTTCATCATTCAGGGATTAAGCCTGTTAGCTCGTTCCGGTTTAATGAAGGCTAGATTTGTTAAAACTGTTCAGACCATCTTCTGTGTGGGCGTCCAACATTTCTCCTTCCGTGCGGTTTATAGTTTAGCAATAATTTTGGAAATCTTTCTTCTGGATTTCTATCAATTCTTTCCAGTCGTTCCTATTTTTATTTTTTCGAATTACTACAGACTGCCAGTTGCACAGAATACTCCTCCATTTTTTTAAAAGAAACAATAAAATGGTGAATAGGTTGAAGTGAGTCCTGCAATGAAATTGCAATCCAGATTTTGCCTTGATGACTGAAGAAAATTTTAACACTGGGGTTTGAACACAAGACTAAATTCTATAACTTGTGGCAACTTGCTTAATAAAATAGGACTATGTAGAATTCGACAAATTTTAATTGATTATTCATTCATAATGTAGAATTTAGGAAATAATTAAATGACATTTCAGGTAATAATGAATTTTGAAATATTAGTATTGTTTAAGATGATTTCCTAGTTCATTAGTGTAGACATTAAAAAAAATGAAAATTTATTATTGAAGAAGTTGCTGACATATTTTCACTTACGTGTTTGGGTTTTCAGTGTATTGTTATAAATCACTCACTGGCACTATCTTACCCATAGGTTAATCACATCGGGCATAAGCTCTCCATGCATTCCTATCTTGAGCAGATTTTTTCCTAGTCAATCCATGTATAATTTACCTCCCTCCAATCGTCTCATTCTTTGCTTACTGGACTTCTTCCCTCTAGTTTTCCTACGAGTAATTTCTGTTCCCCTCTCTCATTATCCACTTGTGCTATAATTACGTTGCAGTCTGTGATGCTATCACACTGGTTTTCGTACAAGTAGTTTCTGTTCTATTCGTTCATTCCCAATTTGTGCCATGTTCTGCCCATCATGGTCTGAGACTTGACTATTCTTATCACATCTGGTTTTCCATAAATATAATATAGCTTAATATTTAATTTTAGGAAGTTATATTTTGAGGTTATTTTAATTATATTATTTTTAGTCTGGACATCTTACCTCAATATTAATGTTGATTTCTTCTTGAACATGTCATCATCATCATCATCACTCCAGGGATTAGGCAATTGCCCGTTCCGACTTCATATTGCATCAGCCCAACGTCTTCTAGGTCTTCCAACATCACGCCTTCCTCTTGCTTGATAATTTCTGGCTAACAATGGATATCTCTCCTTACTCATTCCATCCATATGATCAATCCATTTCTGTCTGCAATTCGTGACTTTATCCAATAAAGGCTGTACTTTCAATTCTTCTCTTATATCCTCATTTCTTATTCTATCAAGTCTTGTACATCCTTTTACTTGTCTTAGGAACCGCATCTCTGCCGTCTGTATTCTATCCCTCTGTCTTTTCACTGGAGCCCAAGTTTCACATCCATACAATATTGTGGGAACCGCCATAACATTATACATTTTTGTCTTGGTTTCTTTTCTAATTTTATTTTTGAATGTTCTCTGTATTGTTCCACACACCGTCTGAAATTTATTTATTTTGGAGTCAATATCTCTTTCCACATTGTAGCCAACATCACAGCCCAAATATTTGAAACTAGACACCTGTTCTATACTTTGATTTTCTAAAATAATTTTGGTTCTCACTGGATCTCTTCCTCTAAAAGCCATGGTCTTCGTTTTCCTTACAGAAATCTTTAGATCGTATAATCTTGAACATGTTTCAAAACAATTCTGTTTTATCGTCAGCCTTCCCAGACGATAAAACAGAATTGTTTTGAAACGTGTTCAAGAATAATAAATCAACATTAATATTGAGGTAAGATGTCCAGACTAAAAATAATATAATAAATAATATAGCTTATTGATATGAAGTTTTCACCAATCACCTGTCTGATCGTCGTTTTGCTAACGACTATATTTGCAAACAATCTTGATCTTTTCTCCTCCCTTAATGTAAATGGCCACATTTCACATTCTTATAAATAACTGGAATTACTTGTTCTTCCTTTCAAGTATTAGGCCAAGGCCTGTTACGATCCTATAGAAAATTTTCCCCCCAGCGTTTCATAGGACGGCCCAGAGATCTTCATCCTCTTGGTATATAACCATTTTATGTGTTTTTATTATTAATTTAACACTTCTAACTGAAGGACAAAATATATTTTAAGATAAAAGTATATGCCTAGACCGGGGTTATTTATATATATTTTTAGGTTAATATTTTTTGAGCCAAGTTGGGGTAAGAAGACTCTCTATACTACATATCACCTATATAAATTAAAATAAAATAAAATATCTAAGTGCATCATTTCTATCATCATTACCTATCATATATCATCGGGGCAGTGTAACTCTGCCATCCAGGCTCCCCAACCTCGAAAGTGGGTTGCAATAACGTCATGCCAAGAGAAAATTTACCAGAATGTGAAAATGACAACGCGGTGGCATTGAATAAAAGAAAAAACATTTGTAACATTAACTAAATGTTAGCTAAGCTATGCAAATTGCAATTTAATTAACCAAATATACTGAAACATAAGGACTTTTTTTTTTACCCAAGATTAAGTTAGATTTGTCCACCACTGTGGTCTCGAAGTAGCGTGCTGCCTTGTCACGCAGCGGGCCCTGGTTCGATCCCAGGTCAGGACAGTTTTTCTGAGTGAGGTTTTTATTGGGATTTTTCCTCACCTGTAAGACAAATTTCAGGAAAACTTTAAGGCCCGAACGGTCCCCGAAATCATATGGCCATCACCATCATCATCCTTCACCGGTGAGGAAAGCAGCAGGAAGCTACCACACCTACAATTCCCTAGTAAAGCTGCAAAGCGAACATGAAAATGCTATGATTGCAGTGAAAGACCTACCCCCAGGAAGAATTACTATGGATGGAAGTTAGATTTATGTGAAATTCAAATTAATTGTTTGGTATAATCCCCTTTCTTTTGGCCATTCCATCACTAATTCCTTTTCAGCACAAAGCAAGTGCAATGGAGGAAACAAGGCTTAACAGAAAGTAAGTAGTCATGAAATTAGATCTGCCCATGTCTAAAACCCTGAAATGTGCAATAAATATGCAAATGAAATTACCTTTTCATCAAAATATGTGAAACAAATTAGTATATTAATAAAAGTATGCACATGAAATTGCTTTTTCATCAAAATAGATTTATTAAATTCATCTATTCATAAAAATAATACATATGAAATTGTTTTTTCATCAATTATAAATGTCCAGTAATCATGCACTCAATCAGAAACTTCAATAAACTTTAGTGGATTATTGCAGGACTGAAACATCAATAACCCCCTTAAACATTTTGTTATAGCATAGACATGTCTGATTATATTAAATACTAGCTAATACCCGGCGTGCGCTGCTACTCCTAAATAACTGTTAATGTGTCTTTACTATCAGCCGTGCGCTGTTATACTTGACCGGGAATCTGCTTATCCCGATCTTCTTGTCATCAATGAAAGACAAAAACGATTATTGTGAGTTATCCGTAGAAGATAAGCATATGCTGTCGCGGACTTTTTTGTCGAGCTTTTTGAGATATTCAATTCTGTGTACATTAATTTGGTGTATTTGTTATGCCATTTAAGCGTCAAAATAGTGACTTTATTTCACGTTTTTCACTACACAGGGTGATTTTTAGGGGTGAAGGGGTTGAGTATTAAACTCTCTTATAGCCTATGTTCATCCCCGGAATCTCCTGAACATTTTTCAAAAAACCCATGTCAATCGGATGAACGTATGACAGAGCACGCTTGCCCGGGAATCTACTTATCTTGATCTTCTTGGCATCAATGAAAGACAAAAATGGTTATTGTGAGTTATCCGTAAAAGATAAACATATTCTGTCGCGGACTTCTTTGTAGAGTTTTTTTTAGATATTCAATTCTGTGTACGTTAATTTGGTGTATTTGTTTTGGTTTAGGCAGCGTAAGCCATTTAATCGTCAAAATAGGGACTTTATTTCACGTTTTTCACTACGAAACGTGATTTTTAGGGGTGAGGGGGTTGTAATATCACAACTCTCTTATAGCCTATGTTCATCCCGGGAATCTCCTGAAAATTTTGCAAAAAAACCCCAACAAAATCGGATCAACGGTATGGCCGCGCATAGAATATGAACAAACAAACAAACATTGATTTTTATATATTAGATTATATTAAATTATTGTTAGGAAGTAAACATTATGAGGAATAATCATTGAAATTTATCGAAAGACATTTTTGACAAGTCACCTCATAAATTCCATGTTTTTCACGATACAAAAAAAATGTTATATAAATTTCAATGTCTGACTATGTTAAATACTAAAAATAGTAATATTTAAAGGAAATGGCGTTATGAGTTTTACTTCAATTAATAAATTGAGTTATATTTTAACAACTCACCTCAAAATAGTAGATTTCATGAAGACTAGTTTCGATACATTTTGTATAATTTTCGATTCCATTTAAGTTATAAGTTAGATGGAATTGTTAATGATAGTAAGATGTATTGAAACTAGTCTTGGAGAAATCTATAATTATGGTGAATTGTTAAATCTAACTCAATTTATTAACTAAATACACTATTTAATTATTAAATGGAGGCAATATTTTTGAAATATAATACCTCAGTGTTTGTTCCTACTAAGTTTAAAAATTAACCATACGGAAGTGAAAATTGAACATGAAATATATTTAATCAATTGAGTTGGTGTCCACCGCTGTGGTCTCGAGGTAGCGTGCTACCCTGTCACGCAGCGGGCCCGGGTTCGATCCCCGGTCGGGACAGTTTTTCTGGGTGAGGTTTTTTATCGGGTTTTTCCTCACCTGTAAGACGAATGTCAGGAAAACTTTAAGGCCCAAACGGTCCCCGAAATCATATGGCCATCATCATCATCTTCATCATTATCACCTTCATCATCATCATCATCCTTCATCGGTGTGGAAAGCAACGGGAAGCTACCACATCTACAATTCCCTAGTAAAGCTGCAAGAATAGCATGAAAATGCTATGATTGCAGTGAAGGACCTGCCCTCGGGCAGAATTACTATGGATGGAATTGAGTTGGTGTTTACTTGATGAAAATCCATATATATAGGCCTATATTAATTAAATAAAAATAAAACGTAGTTTTATTTGATTTTCGTATTTATTATATAATTCAGTGACAGCTGTTTCGGTACACTGTACCTTCTTCAGGCATGTTAACAAATAATACATATGAAAATCAAATAAAAAATAAAACGTAGTTTTATTTGATTTTCGTATTTATTATATAATTCAGTGAAAGCTGTTTCGGTACACTGTACCTTCTTCAGACATGTTAACAAATAATACATATGAAAATCAAATAAAACTACGTTTTATTTTTATTTAATTAGTAAATTAAATATATTTGGAAAAATGAAGATAGAAACGGCAGAAATGCGTTTCTTAATAAGGATAGCAGGGCACATTTTAAGAGATCATATCCGTAATACCGATATTAGAGAACTATTACAAATATATGAATTAATAAATAAATTGACGGACAATACATTAAAATGAATTCAATATATCAATAGAATGGAGACATTTCTTGTATCAAAACATACTTTACAATCTAATCCAAGAGGTAAACATTCCGTTGGACATCCCATGGCCTGATGGAGGGCTACGCTTTGAATCGGCACAGGCTTACAGCCTAACATTGAAGTTGAAGTTTAAAAATAAATGATGCATGTTAGATACAAGCAGTGGTCTGTGTGAAGAAACATAAGGCCTCAGAATTGCTCGTGATTGCTAGTTCAGCCCATTGAAATTTGTATAATGTATTTTGTTTTTGTAGGTGTGTCTCTGGGGTTGGAAGTAGAATGGAGTAGAAGTTAACTTCTTGCTGCAAAAAAGAAAATGCCAGTAACAGGTGTACAAGAATATTCTGTGTAAAGGTAGGTGTTGGAATTTTTATTTTGTTCTTAATTTGTTAAAATGTGTAGGTATTTGGGTAATTTACTAGATGATGTTCCTTATGCAGTTTTTGGTCTAAGATACAAACGTATCAGAATTTTCGTAAGTCAACTCAGAATAGTAATATTTGCAGAGAAAAATATATAATATAATAATTTGACCTTTAATGAGAAATGTTAAAAATATAATAAAAACATTGTGAGAATAGCAATTTCAAACCTAAAAATTAAAACGTCTTTCTTTAATAATTGATCTTTCAATAGATTAATTAATTTTTTTTTTTATCTGTAATAATAATAATAATAATAATAATAATAATAATAATAATATAATAATAATAATAATAATAATAATAATAATAATAATAATAATAATAATAATAATAATTATAATAATAATAATAATAATAATAATTATAATAATAATAATAATAATAATTTTATTTTCATTCATATAAAAACTTAAAATCAAATGTTGTGTGTTATGATGTTATGTAATGCTTGTGTATCTAATATATTTTTAACTTGTTGAGTGGGAGAGAAGATGACAGTTTAAATAAATAAATAAATATACATATATTGGTCCCGCGAAATAGCTGAGTGGTTAAGGCAAGATGCCTTTCGCACAGAGCTATGGGACTTGCGCTGGTTCGAGTCTCCATGGGGGAAGAAATTTTCTCATGGAATTTCGGCCAGTATGGGACAGGTGACAACCCAGCATCGTGAGGAATTTGAGTAGTTATAAATAGTGGCTCCAGGTTCAGAAAACCAGCTATAACGGCTGAGGGATCTAACATGCTGACAACACGTCACCCCTATTATGGCTGGATGAATGTCCACCTCTATGATTAACGCATGTGGATCTGAGGACCGTAGCCGGCTGGTAGGCCAAGGACCGTGGAGTTTAATATATATTTTGGTCCTGTGCCACCACGTTGTTATATTTCTGGCATTCTTTGCTGACATTGGCAGAATATAACCCACTTCTGAGGTTGAGGCAGCTGGAGTTAGTTAAATGATATGATGGGGTTATAAATAACAAAGCAGTAGAGAATGCTTAAACTTAACTCAAAATCCAGACCATGACGATCACGGAGTAATTCCTTCTGTGGAAATGTTTCTATGGTCTGAACCCAGGACCTTAAGAACTGTAGTCAGAAGCTCATCTAAAAAACTATGAGACTATTATTATTATTATTATTATTATTATTATTATTATTATTTGTTAATATTATTATTATTGAATTTATTAAAAAGTTAACACAAATTACTTACCGTAACCATTTCACAATTTTGTTAGGCATTAAGGAGTGAAGAATTCTAGTAAATTACCATATTTTAAATATTTTACTATGTAAAATTTGAATGAGTGTATGAATATATTTTTCCATAGCTTCAAGCCCTTCCTTAAATTTTGTCGTACAGCTATATCTTGCATATTAAACATCGCCCTTTTATATACATGGATTATGGTTTAGACTGGGAATCGCACATTGACTATTTGTCTAATAAATGAAGTAAAATCTTAAGATTTAAGTTTTAACAACATAGTGTGTAATTAAAAATAGATAAATTAAAGTAAAGTATGGTCCAAGAAAAGTTTTGTCAATCTTTCTGAGAAAAAATTTAATTTCATCTTTTTTCATATTCATCCACAATGATGGCTAATGCACTACATATTTTTTTCAGTGTTTTTTTAATTTTTTTAAATAATTTATTTTATTTGACAACTTCTATGTCTAATTGGTTTATGCAAAAAAATTATCTATGAAAGGTTTTAGGACGATAAAGATGTTTTTGGTATAAGAAAACTGGAGAATGTTTATGAAATACTAATAGTTTGAAAAAAAAATAACATCAACATTAAATGAGAAATTTAAACATTACTTTGAGTTGCATTACACTTCCATTAGATGAGAATTATCAATATAGTATGTTTCAAAAACATAATTTGGTATAAAAAAAGTATTGTGAAGAATACGAGTAATGTGTTTTCCACTGATCGCGGTACAGCGCTATGCAGAATAGACCATTGGTGGGGCTGCCACCTCAAAGCTTTAAGTCCAGCTTCTGGACGTACTAACGCCATCTAGAGGATTGCCACTTCCGCCAACCTATTAAAAAATTAGTTTACCCTTGTAATATATATATAATTTGTCCACCGCTGTGGTCTCGGGGTAGCGTGCTGCCTTGTCAAGCAGCGGGCCCGGGTTTGATTCCCGGTCGGGACAGTTTTTTTGGATGAGGTTTCTATCGGGGTTTTTCCTCATCTGTAAGACAAATGTCAGGAAAACTTTAAGGCCCAAACGGTCTCCGAAATCATATGGCCATCGCAATCATCATTATTCATATACATCTTAGGTTAAGCTTATGATTAGGGACTCTCCTGGCGCACCATTATCATCATCACCCATCATATCATCGGGGCAACGTAACCCCGCCTTCCAGGCGCCCCAACCTCAGAAGTGGGTTACAAGTACGCCATGCCAGGAGAGAAACCAGGAATGTCGAAAGACAAACCTGGGGCATTTGAAAAGAAAAAATATTTATTGACGACCGCTGTGGTCTCGAGGTAGCGTGCTGCCTTGTCACGCAGCGGGCCCGGGTTCGATCCCCGTCGGGGCAGTTTTTCTGGGTGAGGTTTTTATTGGGGTTTTTCCTGACCTGTAAGACAAATGTCTGGAAAACTTTAAGGCCCAAACGGTCCCCGAAATCATATGGCCATCATCATCATCAGCAGCAGCAGCATCCTTATCATTATCATCATCATCACCACCATCCTTCACCGGTGTGGAAAGTAACGGGAAGCTACCACACCTAAAATTCCCTAGTAAAGCTGCAAGCATAGCATAAAAATGCTATTATTGCAGTGAAAGACCTGCCTTCGGGCAGAATTACTATGAATGGATATTGACGACATTATGAAACAATGGAAAATTATAACAAAGGACTTAGATTGGACAATAACACAAGTATTAATAATTTTCGCTGATTTAGTCTTACTACACCATGATGATCTGCTACAATTGGCTGCTTAGAAACTAAATGCAATATGCTTACTTACTTACTTACTTACTTACTCACTGGCACTATCGAACCCGTAGGTTCATGGCCGCACGGACATAAGCTCTCCATACATCCCTATCCTGAGCTAATGCTTTCCAATCATTCCCTGTATAATCTACTTCCCTCAAATCATAGTTAATGTTGTTCTCCCACCTCATTTTTGGTCTACCAACTGGGCGTTTTCCTTCTGGCTTTCCTACAAGAAGTTTCCATGCACGTCTTTCATTCCCCATACGCGCAACATGTCCTGCCCATCGCAGTCTACGGGACTTAACTGTTCTTATTATATCTGGCTTCCTATAAAGACCATGTAGTTCATTGTTATGTAGTCTTCTCCATTCACCTGTCTGTTCATCTCTCTTTGGTCCAAAAATTTTCCTAAGAACTTTATTCTCAAATACTCGTAATCTCCTTTCCTCCCTTAAAGTAAGAGTCCATGTTTCGCACCCATATAATATAACTGGTAGAACAATAGTTTTATATATTTTCAGCTTAACGTTTTTTGAAAGGAGTTGGGACATCAAAAGTCTCTGCAATGCATAATAGCATGCATTTCCAGAATTGAGCCTATGTTTAATTTCTTTGTGCATCTCATTCCTATTTGTGATTATTGTTCCTAGGTATTTGAATTCAGCCACTTCCTCAAAATTTCCCTCATTTGTCATTAGCTGTCCATTTCCATTATATAATGTATTTCTACGTGTGACCATATATTTAGTTTTAATGATATTTACTTCCAGTCCTAATTTCTTAGTGTTACTCAATAGTGTGTGCGTGTTGGCCTTTAGTATCTCCTCGCTATCGGCCAGTAGTACTACATCATCAGCATAAACTAACAGCTTATTAATACCATTGAGTTGTAAGCCTTCCTCATTCTCCAAAGATTTAATGGCATGCTCTAGTACAAAATTAAATAGTAGAGGAGATAGTGCATCTCCTTGCTTTAACCCATTCTGGATTTCAAAAGTGTCTGAAAACTGTTTGCCTACACGCACCCTACTCGTTGAGCCATTTAGACACATTCGTATAAGTCTAACTAACTTTTTAGGAATTCCAAACTCCAGCAGGATACTATATAACTTCTCCCTCTTAATTGAATCATATGCTTTTTTGAAGTCTACATATAGTTGATGTACAGTACCATTATATTCCCATTTCTTTTCTAAAATCTGTCTTATACTAAAAATCTGATCTGTTGTAGACCTGTTTCTTCTAAATGCACATTGATGATCTCCTAGAATGTCATCAATATAGGGAGTAAGTCTGCTTACTAATATATTTGTTAGAATTTTGTACGAAGTTGAAAGTAATGCAGATGCCCCTATAGTTGTTGCAATCAGTTTTATCTCCTTTCTTATAAATTGGTATGATAATTGATTCCTTCCATTCATCTGGAAGAGCTTCTTTTTCCCAAATCATACTAAGCAACCAGCGTATCTTGTCCATCAATTTTTCTCCCCCTGATTTTATCAGTTCTGCTGGGATCTCATCTGAACCTGATGCTTTATACATCTTCAATTTTTCAATCGCCATTTCAACCTCTAATGCACTTGGCTCTGCGACTAGCATTTCTGCTGTCTGTAACTTATCCTCCTCAATGTCCTGTTCTGTATGTACATTTAATAGCTGATTAAAGTAACTTTTCCATCTATTTAATATACTCCTAGAATCTGCAATCATATCCCCATTTTCATTCCGAATTATGTTTGTTCTAGCCTGAAACCCTTTCTTCTCTATACTAATTCCCTGATATAATTCTCTAATGTTCCTATTTTTTGCATTCATTTCAAGATCATTAATCTTCTCTCTCAAATATTCCCTCTTTTTACTCTTTAGTAACTTGGTGGTTTCCCGTCTAACACTACCCAATTGCTCTAAATTTACCTCATTTGGCTCGTGTAACCATTTCATTTTTGCTAGCTTTCTTTTCTTTACAATGTCGGCACATTCCTCATCAAACCATTTCTTGTTTTGCCTCTTTTTTAAACAACCAATGCTTTCTGATGCTGACAATTTAATAGTATCTCTTATAGCCTCCCATTCTTTATTTATATCAGTTTCTTCTTCGTTTGCCACATTGTCATCTGAAGATTCCAGTACTTCAAATCTATTAGAAATTTTGATTTGGTATTCTTGCCGCATTTCATCATTTTTCAAGTTTTTTAATTCATATTTTACAGAATCATCTTTAGCGTTTGTTCCTCTCATAAGCGATAGCCGTTGTCTGATTTTCACCCTGACCAGATGATGATCTGAATTGCAGTCTGTCCCTCTAACTGATCTAACATCAATGATGCTACTGTGCCAGCGTTTATCCACTAATACATGATCTATCTGGTTCCGAGTTTCTCCATCTGGGGACGTCCAGGTGTATTTATGAATATCCTTATGCTGAAATGTTGTGCTCTTAACAACGAGATTCTTTGATGTGGCAAATGTGACTAATCTAACCCCGTTGTCGTTACTATCTTCATGAAGACTGAATTTGCCTATTGTTGGTTTGAATATATCTTCCCGCCCCACTTTTGCATTAAAATCTCCTAAGACAATTTTCATATGATATCGTGAAAGGCTATCAAATAAGCATTCTAATTCTTCATAGAATTCATCCTTGATCTTGTCATCTTTATCTTCTGTGGGGGCATGTACATTTACAATTATAAAATCATGTCGTTTACCCTTTAGAATTATGTATGATATCCTATCACTAACAAACTTAATATCTCGGATAGCGGATAGGATCCTCCTCCTGACTAAAAAAACCCGTTCCAAATGCAGGTCTTTCTGCACCCCCATAGTATAATGAAAAGCTTCCTGATTCCTGACTACCTTCTCCTGGCCACCTAACTTCCTGTAAAGCGACTATATCCAAGGGCGATTTATCCAATTCCCGCGTTAATATCTCTAGTGCCCCCGCTATTGTATAAAGTCCTAACATTCCATGTTCCTAGGAACATGTCCCTGTGTTTGAGCCTTTGGCATGGGTTCCCTGAAGTAGTCCCCGCCCGGAGAACCGAATGGGGGACTATTTGACCTCCGGAAAATTTTACCCCAGTAGAACCCATGTCCGCATTTCTTGACGGTTGTATTTTTACGGTGAAAGATCGTCACTCTTTCGACCAAGGTACTTATTTCGTCTGGCTTATCACCTTCGACCAGTCCGGCATGGGTAACCCTATCGGCAGCAATGCTACCGCCGGCATAGCTCTCAGGATCATTTAAGCACACAAGCCACTCCACCACGACAAGGTAAAGATACCATGGAATATGCAGCGATTATAATTTTAAAATTTCAGTAAGTAAAATAATAGTAATGACATTTTGTGGAAGAAACTCTCTGCGTGCAAAAATATTATTTAGAGACGAAATTGTTGAACAAGTATCCCACTTTAAATATTTAGGATATCAGTTATGGATATGATAAAGATATTGAACATAAAACTCATCAGTTTCAAGCTATTTGTGACACAATAAATAGAACATTGAATAATAAAGCCCATAAAGAAACAAAATTAAAATTTAGTAAAACAATGGCAGCCCCTGTCCTTTTGTATGGGAGTGGATCTTGTATTATCACTACCAAACAAGAAAGTAAAATTCAAGCAGCCGAGATGAAATTTTTAAGAATAAAAGGATGCACTAGAATGGACCAGATAAGAAACGAGGATATCCGTGAAGAACTGCAGATCTACTCCATAAAAGAAAATATATTTAACAAGATACAGTGGAAAGAATATGTAGAAAGAATGGAAGAAAGGTAGATTACCAAATAAAATCTTACATTATTTTCCGAGAGGAAGAAGAGATGTCGGACGTCCTCGGAAGAAATCGGCTTAGATCTATTAATGAAGACGGAATAGGCAACTAATGCCTAAACCAGGAAGTGAAGAAGGAGAAGAAGGAAAGTACTTGGAGTCTTTGAGAATTAACCTACATCGCCTCTGCTGCTACAATTGGTAGCTTATACTTCGGTGAAGCCGCAGTCTGAAGTGCATTGACTCACCCACACAAAGGGCTTCAGCAATCAGTGCCCTTTTGCTTTACGGGCGAGAGTGCCATATGGACAAGGCTAAACCATACTGGGGGCCTGGAATGTGCTTTTGAAGTAAAAATGCAAATAGATTTGGTAGGCTGAAGAAGTGTCTTAATTCTCACATTCTCTAAAATGCATTAAATCATTAAATGTAACTCTATTAAATTAATAATTTAATGTTAATAACTACATTAATATTATGTTGAAGTTATATCTTAAATTAACACTTTCCAGAATTTGGATACAATTTTTATCTTAGAAAGAAATATTACGTTTGAACCGGGAGTCAAACTCGATAATGATATCAAATTTGTTTCCACTTATACATGAATATTAACACATTTGAAGTACAATGTATGACTATTGTATCACAATTTGATATTTACCAACCTGATGTTACAAATTAGATTCGTACTTATCTTGCATTAACATATCGTGCTGCCAACATCTTTTCCCCCCGTCTATTGTGACATCAAATGACATGTTTCTATACTGAATCCTAAAGTCATATGAATTTTGGAGCTTATTATTTCAGTATTTGACAGACAATTAAGAGTACATCATTAACATCTGTATTTCGATGTTTTGGCTCGTAGCATTCGGCGATCGGGAATTAACAATGTATCATCATCATCATCATCATCATCATCATCATAGTACATTCACGAATTTAGGCCATTTGTCGACCTGTTTCGGCCTCAAGAGAAACACCATCCAGAAGTCTTTTGAGTGGACGTCCTGGTCTTCTTCTTCCTGCAGGTTGATATCTTAACATTAGTTTGGGTATTCTGTGATCTTCCATTCGATGAACATGTTGTACCCATCTTGACTTATGCTTTGCTGTGGGTCGTCATATTTCAATTCCTTCTGGATTTTTTCGTGTTGAGACTTGAAAGTAGTTTTGAAGTTCCTTAGGACAGGTTACTGGCCCGACGGTAAGTAGTCCAGTGGTAGGGCTGCTACCTTTTAGTCTCTGGACAGACATTGATACCGCATTTACTCAGTACCTGATGGAACGGTTATACCGCCGTGACTCGGTCCTCAGAGCCTCGTTTGTGAAAACGGGTTGTACCACGAGAAGGTGAGGATGAGAATTGGGTAGGAGAGATTATACACACGTCACTACCCCTTACAACTTAGATTGGAGTGCCCAGATTGCTCAGTGCATAGAAAGCCAAAGATCCTGGGTTAAAACCCCAGTCTGAGCAAATAACATTTTTCTCTTCAAATATAATATTTATTACCTTAAGTTAGTTATTAGGTTAACTTGAATTACATTAATTAATAATTAAAAGGAGTTAGAACATTCACGATTCACCTGATATTTGTAGATTCGTTGAAGACAGTGGTTTCGATACGTTACTAAAATTACAATAATTTTTGGATCCTCTACTACGCATCTACAATGATGTAACGGCCAATGTTGGACCTTAGCCTCTCCTTAGTTAGGAGTTACTAGACCAAGTTAATCTAGTTACTCTTATTTTTCTAAAGATGTCATGAATGGTATGCGGTCAACATACTGACTTAATAAGACATATAGTAGGTAACTAAGGCATTACTAGGATGACGAAAATTGGTAAATTTTGCTTAGAGGCCTCTTTTTTGAGGCATATGGATCCTTACAAGCCCGAAAATCATCATCCTCCCTCGCGGAGAACTTTTTTCCATCCTACAAAAATCCATCGACCCTGGCCGGGTATAAAACTGCGATCCTTGGGACCTGAAGCAAAGAACAATTTTGGATTCCCTATCCCAATAAAGTTGAAAACATCATTGATGGTAACTTAATATAGCCAGCAGATATATTTAGGTTGGTAATCCTGTTCTAACAATGACTTTTAATTATCTTCTCAGAATATGTAATGTTCGCATGTCTTTTAGGATACTTCTAACTGGACTTCTATTTTTTAGACTTTCTTATGAGCAAAAAACTAGATATATACATTCCTCAGGTAGCTAATCACATACTGCAATAGTAATTTATCTGTTTTTGCTATTTTTTAATTAATGGTAAGTTCCCATATGCACTACAATCTCAGGTTTTTCTTTACTGTGTTTGTTAATTTTAAATCATCACATTTTGTGTTCTTTTAATTTCCTCCATTGAGCGATTATTGCATTACCTTCTTCGCTGTCAGATATAGTGCAGTAATATTACTTTCAGTAGATTGTGATTGTCCTCCACTGTCTTGAGTGTGTAGCATGCTGCCTTGTCACGCAGCGGACCCGGGTTCGGTTCCCGGTTGGGACAGGCTCCTGGGTTAGGTTTTTTCGGGGTTTTTCCTCTCGTATAAGGCAAATGTCAGGAAGGTTAGGGCCCAACGGTCCCCGAAAATCATCCGGCCATCATCATAATCACCCTTATCTTCCCTCACCGGTGTGGAAAGCAACGGGAAGCTAACACACCTATAATTCCCTAGTAAAGTTGCAAAGCATAGTATGAAAATGGTATGACTGCAATGAAAGACCTGCCCTCGGACAGAATTACTATAGAATAGTGATTTTTTTTTTCTTTTGCAAACCAGAGGGTACATTTCTTATGGACATTTTTGGTCCAATGAGAGACGAACAGGTGAATGGAGAAGACTATTTTAACGATGGATTGCATGATTTTTATGGAAAACCAAATATAGTAAGATCTGTTAAATCTCATAGATTTCAATGGACAGGACATGTGTCATAAATGGGGAATGAACGAGGTGCATGGAGACTAGCAGAAAAGCAGAATGAAAGCATTCAGTAGCTGGGCCAAGAATGAAGTGGGTGAATAACATTAACTATAGTTTGAGTGGTGTAAATTTAATAGGGGACGATTGGAAAAAATAGCTCAGGATAGGGATGCAAGGAGAGCTAAAGTCTGCATGATCGTGAGTCGCCAGGTTTGATAATGCCAGTTAGTTAGACATCTTCTTCTTCTTCTTCTTCTTCTTCTTCCTGCCTCTCCCTCTATCTTTTTCTCCAGGGGTGTAATCAATATATGTCCATTTTGTTTATATGAGCCACAAAGCAGTCTTGTCTAGTTATTTATCTAAAGGTGCTGTGGTATTTTGGTTTTAATCTGTCTTATTTCTAAATGCAGAAGTTTTGATTGGTTAGATAATTGTAGTATTTTAATTTTCTTTCTTTTTATCTATCTTTGTTTGTTGCTTTCTCATTACCAAGAAGTCTGATGTGATTAAGAATCCAATGTGAAAAATGTGCATGTGCATTTACAGGGGATGATCAGAAAACATTAGCACAGGATAGGGATATAAGAATGTTGTGTGTTCAATTCCCAGCATTCATTGTTTTTCATTACCATTTTTCACATCTACATTCCATTTAAACATATTCATGCTTTCATAGAAACTGTGAACGTTACATATAATCATTCTACGTATCTTGATCTGATGAAGTGGTTGAGGAATTGGAAAACTTATTTTATCGAATGCCCACTGGTTGTTAAAACATTTCTGGTTTACTCTCCTGGCTGAAATATAAGCCCACTTATGAGGTTTAGGTGCTAGGAAGGTGGAGTTAACGTTACTCCAATGATGTGATTCCAGACCGTTCGGAAACGACAAAAATAATTCCCTTCAAGGAAAAATTCTTGCGGTCTGACTGGGAATTGAATCCAGGAACTTAGTCAGAATCTCTGACTAAAAGACCATAAGACTTGTGTATTCGTAGGATTGGAAATCTGAAACTGGTTCTTTGAAAGTTAAAATATTCTGATAATGTCAAGTCATGTATTATCGTAACTGTCCTGCTCTTAACGTAAACATGTATAACTTGACACAGCTGGATAAAATGTGGAATAAAACCTGCTAGGATAGCTCAGACGGTAGAGCATTAGCATATAAAGCTAAATGTTCTCGGTCAAACCCCAGTCTAGGCATATACTTTTCTCTTCAAATGTAATTTGTCTTTCAGTAAGAAATGTTAAATTTATAATACAAAATTGAAAGAAGATCTACTGACTTTATATAAAGTAATGTTAACATTCCGTCCCGCGCCGTAGCTGAGTGGTTAAGACAGGAAGCCTTGGCGCAAAGGTACGGCACTTGAGCTGGTTCGAGTCTTCATGGGGGAAGAAATTTTCTCATCCTATTTCGGCCAGTATGGCAGTATGGGACCAGTGCCCACCCAGCATCGTGAGGCATTTGGGTATCTACAATAAGTAGCGGCTTCAGGTTGAGAAAGCCAGCTATAACGGCTAGGGGACTCGACATGCTGACCACATGTCACCCTTACACTGGCTGATGATCATCTACCTCTGTGATTGACACATGTGGATGTGAGGCCAGCAGCCGGCTGGTAGGCTAAGGGCCTTCTAGTCCTGTCGCGCCAGGAGTTTTTTTAATGTTAACATTCCTATTAAAAGTCTTTTTAAATAAGAATCCGCCATTTGTGTGTGTCAAGCAACACTTCGCAGTTCTCGGAAATTGAAATGTATAAGAGAAAAATTTGCATTTAGATTGGAGGCCTAGAATAGCTCAGATGGTAGAGCATTAGCATATAGAGCTAAAGGTGCTGGGTTCAAAGCCCAGTCTTGTCGTATATTTTTCTCTTGAAATATAATGGGCTAACATACTCATGTTAAATTCAAAATGTTGCCAAGATGACATTTACTTTGTAAAAAAGGTAATGCACTATACAAAATAATATTTTGTGATTTGCAATTGAAAAGTTAGCGATCCTACTTTAGTACTTACGAGTTCCTTGAGGTTAGGGCTCCCATCTTTCTAGATAATCAGTACGAGACGAATATGAACATAACCTTGCGCTCTAATAAAGTCAAAAAAGCTATTCCTGCATACATGGCCAGCTTTAATCCCAGAACTTGCATCTGGTAATCATTTCTCTTAGGGGCTTGATCTAACTTATATCCATGGTACTGCCAGAGGTTTTTAGGCCATTTTAAAAATCACAGCCCCATCGGTAGTTGAACCTTCAATCGTTTGGCTTGTATATTGTCATCACTAATTACACTACACCATGCCCTAATTTTCAATCAGTGCATGGTAGGGACCTATTTAGAATTATTCGTTTAATTTATATTGGCATAATATATTATTGTTATAGGATTTTATTTTGTTATATTAATATTATAATGAAGTAGTCCACCGCTGTGGTCTCGAGGTAGCGTGCTGCTTTGTCACGCAGCGGGGCAGTTTTTCTGGGTGAGGTTTTTATCGGGGTTTTTCCTCATCTGTAAGACAAATGTCAGGAAAACTTTAAGGCCCAAACGGTCCCCGAAATCATATGGGCATCATCATCCTTATCATTATCATCATCATCCTTCACCGGTGTGGAAAGCAACGGGAAGCTACCGCACCTAGAATTCCCTAGTAAAGCTGCAAGCATAGCATGAAAATGCTATGATTGCAGTGAAGGACCTGCCTTCGGGCAGAATTACTATGGATGGATAATGGAGTGATCCATAATGCCTGTGAGTTCCATTTGTAATTTGAACAACGAAGTACAGCATTACGACTGCAGTACTCTATGTAAGTTAAATACACTTATTCATGCATAAAGAAATATGTTAACAAATTGCAATACCAATGATTCTACATAACCAAGTTAATGTATAATGTAATTGTATTGTTATGTAATTGTAATATTATTGTTTTTTTTAAGTTATATTATTACCAAATATTAACTTATTGTAACGGACTGTCAACAGCACGTACGGCTTACTGCCCGTGCGACCCATATTTGTAAATTACATTGTATGTATCTTACTTTTAGTCTAATAAAGTCCTACTTGTTATTATAAAAAAAGTGGGATTATATCACTTCGTGTAATATTTGTTGTCCCGCACTGTAACCGAGTGGTGAAGGCAATATGCCTTGGTGCAGAGCTGTGAGACTTGAGCTGGTTTGGGTCTCCGTGAAGGAGAAATTTTCTCATGGAATGTTGGCGAATATAGGACCGGTGCCGACCTAGCATTGTGAGGAATTTGGAAAGCTACAATAAGCAGCACTGGTTGAGAAAACCATTGGGTGGGGAGCTAACATATGAGCACATGTAACCCATACAATGGTTGGGTGATTGTCTACCTCTATGATAAACACAGCATTTAACTTATAGGCCAAGGATCTTTTAGGTCTGTCAAGCTGTGAAGTTAAAATTTGTTTCTGTTGGTATAAGAAATGTTTGGGTTTTTTTACATTTGTGTCGGTATTATAGTTTATTAGAGTAAAATTATGTCATTTATTCCTTTATAAATAAACGCTGGAGGGAAAAATTTTCTATAGGATCGTAACAGGCCTTGGCCTAATATTGGAGAGGAAGAAGAAGAAGAAGAAAATAATTTGTGTATAGAAATGATATAATAAATGTTAAGGACTCTTTCACGTAGTTTTGTGAATATTTACTTAAAAGGGGAGGGTCTTATTTTGGTATTTTGGATAGAGTATAGTTGCTAAGTGTTCCACGCCATCATCGAGTGGTTTAAGGCAATGCTGCCTTGGTGCAGAGCTACTGCTGCTCAGTATGGAATCCAGAGCAAAACAAGAGTAGTGGGTTGTCATGCACGCACGCACGCACGCACGCACGCACACACACACACACACACAAAGTAGATGTATTTTAAGGATTTAATGCCAATTTTTTTTTGTCTTTTAATTACTATTAACTGATTTATATTAAGAAATTGGAAGCTTCATAGTGAGGATTTCTTATGTTATTAAAAATATCGGCATTATTAAAATTTAAGAGATTATGATGTAGAAGCCACATTGTAATTTTTTTCTTATATGGATAAAATTAATAATTTTTTTAGACTATTGTTAAATTTTTAGGAATCATTTGTTAATTTTTATTGCTTTATATTGAGAATGTTTTTTTATATAAATTTAAGAATGGCCATTGTATGGATCTGAAGCTCATGCAGCATCCTGACTATTTTGGGTATCTGTGATAAGCAGCAGCTCCAGGTTGCTAAAAGAACTGGGGGATTCCACCATGCTGTCCGCATGTCACTCCTTATGAGCTTGACTATTCACCTCTGGTATTGATACATGTGGATATGTGGGCAGCTGGCTTATAGGCCAAGCGTTTTTTCTAGCCATGTTATATCATCATGATGGTTATGTCATGGAGGAAGAAAACATATCTTGAAAAGCGGGATATGCCTGATTATTGGGGAAAAAATTTTTAAAATTCATGTGATTACCTGATTGTGTTCGTATTTTAGAAGTAGATATGGGATATCCAAAAGAATGCGATAAGCGTAATGATTTTGGATTGGTTTAATAAAAAAATATCTCTTCTTCAGACGAGAGTAAACTAATCTTTATAAGATAAAAAAAGTCGTTCACTACAGAAATATAGAAGTATATTTATCTTTAGGAAGAAACTTACTAGAAATAATTTATTTACATTTATTTAATGAAGAGATGTTTAATTGACGTCAGTGATTACAAATGCAAAGGCATGAACATTAATTATATACATAAACATGAATAGAAAAAGAAATGTGTATATATTTAGACCTACAATAATACATGTTCATCATTTAATCTGTGGACACCCATCCCAGTTTTTGTCCAGAAAGAAATCATTTAAATTTAAAAATTTGATCAGTTATGCTCGTTAGATATATATTTAAATATATGTTTAAATATATATGTTTATATATTTAAATATATAATTGAAAAGAAAAAGCAAAAGCAAAAAAAAAAAAAAGGGGATTTTGACAAATATTCTTTAAGCTAATGAAAAATTCAGGTTTCACAGAACTGTGAAGAATGCAAGAAAAGGATTTGAATTGTATATCTGATAAGCGGATAAAAGAATGTGAAATGTTGATTAGCAAAACTAAAATTATTGAGGCAACTATATATTATCAGAAAATTTAATTTGGTATGTGTGTGAATACAATAGAATATACATTTATAAACCAACACAAATATACAATATGTAGATTATATATAAAATATGTAAGTTACAATATATAAAAAACGAAGTATATTAAACATGATGATGATAATTTTTATTCTGGCAAAATTATGTTCTTATCGAACCAGCAAAAAATTAAAAATACAGAGATTTTAATGCAAAAGTGGGGCGGGAAGATATATTCAAACCAACAATAGGCAAATTCAGTCTTCATGAAGATAGTAACGACAACGGGGTTAGATTAGTCACATTTGCCACATCAAAGAATCTCATTGTTAAGTAAGTTTATATAAAATATTCAAGTTACAATAAATGAAAACAAAATATGAGAAAGAAAATATAAAATACATATAACCTTAATCTTTGTATGAAATATAATGATAATTTTTATTCTGGCAAAATTATGGGTTCAACCGAACCAGCACAAATACACAAATCACAGTTTATATATTAAATATACAAGTTGCAATAAATAAAAACGAAATATAAAAAAAGAAAATATAAAATACATATAGCCCTACACTTTGTGCATTAAACATTATATTAATAATCAATTGAGTTGGTGTTACTTGATGAAAATCCATATATATTAATTAAATAAAAATAAAACTTATAATTTTATTTAATTTTCATATTTATTAAGATATAATTCAGTTACAGCTGTTTTGGTACACTGTACCTTCTTCAGAACGTGTTAACAAATTATGCAAATAATAATAATAATATAATAATAATAATAATAATAATAATAATAATAATAATAATAATAATAAGTTTATTCAAACTGGTGGAGTTAAGTGTGTAACTAGAGAAGTAAGATAATACAAAAATGCATTTGTACACTGCAATTTGAATTTGAAAATATTATATATTACAAATATAAAATTGGAGTTAAAAAGAATTTTTTTTAAAGTACTGGAATTACAAATACATTTATAAATAATTCAATATAATTATTGTTGTTTATCAAGTAACTTATGATAAAAAGTGACAGTACAGTAGGTAAAGCTTTCAAAGCTGTGAATTATTGTTTCAAAGAGGCTTTTGACTGACATGTCTTGATTTATGTTGGTACTGACTGACAGTAGCGTAAGGAGAGACAGTGAAAGGAGTATGAGATATGATATATACAGTATGTTTAATAGTTTATTAACCTGTGAATATTGATAATTTTATAAGCTTATAGATAGTATGTGAAAGAAGTGAAAAGGACAATAAGTTTTACACAGGTGATTATCCAAAACATAATTATAATACGCATTAAATAAATAAATAAATTTAAAAAAAAATGAAAGACGAATTTAATGAAAAGATTACTGAGCATATGTTTTTTACATCGGAGCAAAATGAATAGTTGTAAGTGAGCGTATGATGAAGAAACTATGTATGTTCTAATGCCACCCACTGCACTTTATGTGCTTCAGATTTTATGAAAAAACTAAGAATGTAATCTAATTAGAAAACATGTTAATAAAAATGCAATTACATGGACTATTTAACTCATGCCCCAAATGGCAGTCAATGACCAATCACATTTCAATGATTTCTGTTTTACAACCAATCACAGTCGTGTTTTCAACCAAATATTTTATCAATATTAAATTTTCCATATTAAAGAAAGCTCCTCCATTTTTTAATATTCCGAACAGGTCTGGACCATTATTTGCAGTGACTGACTCTCTAAGAAATAAGACTACCAGATTGTATATATAGTGCATGGATGTCAACACATATCGCTTGTAGGAATTAATATAAAAACATTTGTAGCAATTGATTATACCACCAAAAAAAAAGAAAAGAAACCACTGTTTGCACTTTCTGAAATGTATTTTTTCCTAGGTAATAATCCAGAAAAATATAATTGTCATATTTACATCATATGACATCAGAAATGAATTAATATACAGTTTGATGTTTAATTTTTTCTCCACTAGAGTGCATTCTTACAATATTGTGTTCCTTTGGTAATAAATAGTATGACCTGGTTGCAGTGATGAACAAAAGAAGCAGATTAAGCGTACCTATCGTTTCTCATTTTGTTTTCAAAATCGCCGTTTACATTAAATATATACCATATTTTTTTATAACTATATTTAAATAAGTGATTTGGTGAGTAAACAGCTTAATTTTATTCGTTAAATTAGTCCTAACAAATGCCACTCTTGATTCTCCAAATTCTCTGAATAAATTCAGTCCTCACTTGGTGAGTCGTGAATTTATCGATAATTGGAAATCAACTCGTGGCATTACTTATGACTATTTAACTCATGCCCCAAATGGGAGTCAATGACCAATCACGTTTCAATGATTTCTGTTTTACAACCAATCAGAATCGTGTTTCACCAAATATTTATCAGTGTTATGATTACCATATTAAAGAAGAAAGCTCCTCCTTACAATATTGCGTTCCTTTGGCAATAAATAGTATGATCTGGTTGCAGTGATAAACAAATGAAGCAGTATAGAAGCGTACCTATCGTTTCTCATTTGTTTTCAAACATCGCCGTTTACATTAAAATATATAAATATTTTAAAATAACTATAGTTTAAAATATGATTTGTGAGTAAACAGCTTTAATTTTATTCGTTAAATAGTCCTAACAAATGCCACTCTTGATTTCCAAATTCTCTAGATAAATTCACTCCCTCACTTCTGGTGAGTCGTGAATTTATCGATAATTTGGAAATCACTCGTGGCATTACTTATGAAAATTTGTCATGGATAAATTGGTGGCAAAGTACCTGTAAGTTGAAGACATTAAAAGATAAAAGCTCTTTTTTTTAAAAGAAATGCACATAAGTATATTTTTTAACAAACAAGAACTACAAAAAAGTGTGTGTTTGTATATATTTAGTTATACTGTATATTGGAGGAAATGTGAAGTATTTTTAAGTTAAAAATGGAATTAATGAGGTGAAAGTTCTATTTTGAAAAACAATTCATAGAATGTTTGTATGTTCAAGAAGTAAAAAAAAAAAATCAGTGATATAGTTTTTATTTATAAGCAAGAACAACAAAAAAGGTTATATTTTTAGTCGAAAAAAGTTTTAAGGAAAAATGGTGATAAGGTATTTGTATGTTACAGCTGGAATTAGTGACATAAGAGCTATTTAAAAAAGAATAACTAGAATACCTTTACAGACAAGAACTAAAAAAAGTTTATATTTTGTTGAATAGTTTCAAGGAAAAAATGGTGATGAAGTATTAGTAAATTGCAAATCGAATTAATAGATGAAAGCTTTTTATTTTGTAAAAATGATATATAGAATATTTTTTTTAAACAAGACTCACAAAAAAGGTATATATTTATTTGAAATGTTTCAAGGAAAAAGATATTTGTAAAAAATCGAGATAATAAAATTGCTAAAATGCAAGATTTAAAAAAATATGAAAAACACAGTATTTTATAAGTAATTAAATAAATACAAAAAGCTGATATACATATTGTTGATAACGTTTCGAAGAAAACGATGTGTAAAATATTTGTAAAAGTTGGTGTTATAATTGCGAAGATAAAAGGTATTTTTTTAACTATGTTTAGTTAATCGGAGATTTAATGGACAAGAAATAAAAAATCTAATATAAATATTTAGTTGATAAAATTTTAAGAATAAAGGGTGTTTGGACTTAATTGGAATAAATTAGATAAAATATATTTCTGAAATTGATTCAGAGATTGAGTATTTCATAAACAAGAATTTAAAAAGTATACGGTATATCTATGTATATATAGTTGGAAAAGTGTGAAAAATGGTCGTGATTGATAATTCTGACAAAATTGAATGGAAATTGTCTGATCTGAACTTGGAAATATTTCTGTGATTTGTAAACTGCAGATCACAGAAGGCCATTCTATCAATAATTGCACTTAAATTATACTTTATAAGTAAGTTTTTAAATCAAACTTACAGTGGGAAGTAACATTGAGATAATTTAAAATTTATAAATTGAGTTTGATAAAATGTTTTTATATCTCATTTTGTTCTGTTTTTTCACGATAATGGTTTGAAAGGTATTATAAGTAACTTACATTTTATTAACATTTTAATGATATTTTATTACACATTTAGTTCAGTAAAAGTATTTTAATATAACACATAAGTTTTCTTCTCTTTGGACAAATCTCTCCCATCGCTGTGTTCCAGTTGTGATTTATTGACAATGAAGCTTCCAATTTGTATTATGAAATTAATTCTTTTAGATGAAAATTAATAATTTAATCATTTACTATGATCTTCAAGAATATTTCCGGTATGTAGGCCATGGTCTTAGGTTTGAAGTTCCCCGACGTTTCGCCAGAGACTGCGTCAGACATCCTCAAGGGTCACAACTCAAGACCACGGCCTACGGCCCGGAAATCTTCTTCAAGATTATAACAACTTCGGCCGTGAAATCCTAAGTCAATACATAAGCATTTAATGTTTTATGATGATCAATTTAATGTTTTATTTCTGGTAAATAGAGGAAATTAATACATTCATATGTTTTTACTCGTAAGTAAGACAAGGACGATATTATTGACTTTTTATAATAAGAATGGGATTTTGATATTAAGGGAAAATACGCAAAATGTATCTATTCGAGTAACTTATTTTTATCTTATATATTATACACTTGAATTAATCACATTTTGACGACACGTTGAAATACACTTAACATCTCTTAACAACCTGTGTTAACATGTCTGTATGTTATCTCAGATGGTAGCATGCTTGATCCGTACTATGAAGTCAGACATTTGTCTGGGTTGGAATTTTCATTCTTGGGACTAGGAGTGATGTGGCTTACAATTTCTAATCGCTAGATTGTGCACCAAATACCTGGATTGAATTCCCTAACCCCTCTGCAGTACACGTTAAGAAGTATGTGGTGCTGTTGATAGTAATTTATTCTTCAGATATGGCGTTAAATCTGCCAGTTTCTTTGGTACTTTATGACAGAAGTAAGAAATACAATGTTATTTACAAATATGGATCGCACGGGCAGTAAGCCGTACATGCTGTTGACAGTCCTCTACAATAAGTTGAATGTTTAAAAAAAAAGAAGAAAACACAGTAATATTACAATTAGATATCAATACAATTACATTATAGATTAACTTAGTTATGTAGAATTATTAAGAATTAATGGTATTGCAATTTGTTAACATGTTTATTTATTCCTGAATAAGTGTTGTTCTTATTTTCCGCGTTTTGTCCAGAAATGTACCCAACTTTATCCAATTTTCTGGGTTTACCAGTAACTCGTAGCATGTCAATCTTTCACGATTTGAATTTAGAAATCTTTCCGGTAATAACTGATGCCTCCAATATTCTAAATCGTTACATTTTCCTAATATATGTATCTCTTCTTCAAAGCTCCCGCACATTGGACATATTCGCATATCGTGATCGTCGCTAATCTTTAGAAATTTCCATGCCCCTAACTTGAACCAAGCAAGGCCTGATCTCTCTTTAAATCCTAGATTGAGTATATAAGATTCTTTTCCCCAAACTTGTTTTAGGTCTCTTTGTAAAAACAGTGATTGTTTTCCCGCACATTAGGTCAAAATATTTTGTCGGTTTATATCTAAGTACCTCCTTCTGATTTTCTCCACACATTTTTGCGATTTTCAGCCCCTTTTTCCCATATCCAACCTATTCAATCTTTTGGAGTTCTCTCTTTAACCTCTGTCTGCCCATAATTTCCCATTTGCGTTCCTAATTTGGTGGTCGTAATAAATTGCTCTGAGCATTGTTTGTTCACCTTGGATTAGCCGCAACCAATACTTGAGTACACGAATTTTGCAGTTCGTGTCGTCCAGAAATGACCCAAATTCATATAAAATTCCACAGTTAGAAACGGCCTTACTAAGTCCTGTAATATATTTTAGAAAATGCGTATATACCTTATTAGTGTTTCCGTTCTTTGAAAACCCGCAAATCTCACTACCATAGTGCATTACTGGCCTCACCATCGCTCCATACATTTTTTTCTAACATACTAATTGGAATATCGGGCACTCTACCTAGAATACTGAGAATACTATTAAGTTGTCCCCTCCCTTTGAATAATGCTCTATCAATATGTTTCTTCCATCTTCCGTTCATTTTCAACGTCGTACCAAGATATTCAAATGTTTCACGTTTTGAAGTATTTGATCTCTGTATTTCCATTCCTCCGCTCTACCCATGAACCGTCCCATTTTTGAACGTCATTGTTTTTGTCTTACCAATATTTACAGTCAGTCCCGAATTCCTACAGTATATTTCCAGTAGGTACAAGACCTCTTTGCAATCCCTCGATTGTCTTGGAACAGATAATTAAATCATCTGCATACAACAGGACTGGGACTTTAACATTTCTTATCTCCGGAACCTCAATGTCTCCTAACATTATGGCTGTTATAATCATCAACGAATAGATTAAATAGCATTGGTGACAAAATGCAGCCTTGCCTCGCTCCCCGATTTGGTTTGACTGCTCTCTGTGATGTGCCCTTGGTCTACTTTTATACAAAATTAAACATATTTATAAATTGACATAAAGGCATGTGACAATCCTCTCCGATATAATTTTTCCCACAGTGCACTTCGGTCCTGCGGCAAAATTTTAAAAGGCAGGCACGAGGATCTCTTCAGGGCTACAGAAAATAGACAAATATAAGATTAGGATAAGTTGTGTTGTTAGCTTTTTAAGTTTGTGGTATATTTTTAGTTATTTGAGTAATCCCATAAGTTGGCTATATTAAGTTACTGCTATCAACTTCTCATTCAATTTTCAAGTATTCTCCATAGTTTGTTTAGACAAAAAACGACACAAATGTAATCCTCAGATTGTGATACAAATAGTTGGTGCATTTTTACTATTTACTTCGTTGATATTACTATAGAATGTCATTTGTATTAGATGGACAGAAGAACCACATATTGTTGAGTTCCACACGTCATCCCATGTAGTGACTTATTGACCATGACTGTTACCGACACATTTTGGTATAAGGTGAACAAATAGCTGGTATTGTTAGGGACTTATAGGTAATGTTTTTTAGCAACAAGGAAAAAAGCTGTAATGTAGTGCAAAAGCTACATATATGCATATTAAAAAGTATTGTTTTTCTTTTAGTCCAGTCCACCCGAGGCTTGTTGTGATAATTGAAAGCAACTCTAAAATACTACCCGACGGGTTGCTAGCCCGAAGGATTAAGTGATGGGGTTTCCATCCAAACAGCATTTACTCTACAAATGATGTTATGGTTATACCGCCAATACTCGGTCTCTAGAGCCTCGTCTGTTATAAAAAGTTTGCACCACGGGGAGGGTGAGGTTAGCTTTTGAATAATAGAGGTTTTACAATGCACTTCACTATCCGATGAACTACCTCATCTCTGGCCCGTTCTAGGAAACGCTGGATACAAAATTGATTAATGAGATAGTAACAGGCCTATAGACCTAAGACTTGGTTGGATGAAGAAGTTTTTCTTGCATAGTATCTTGGATTTGCTCAAACAAGTTAAACTTTGGCTCAAATGTGAAAATGTATGCTATTATAGCATTACAGGGACTCTTGTCATCGCAATTCCTTTAAAAAATGTTAAACTGAAAATATATGAAAGTGTTATTCTCCCAGTTATATTATACGAATGCGAAACATGGACTCTTACTTTTAGGGTGGAAAGAAGATTACACGTATTTGAGAATAAAGTTCTTAGGAAAAGTTTTGGGTCAAAAAGAGATGAAGAGACGAGTGAATGGAGGAAACTTCATAATAGTGAGGTAGATGATATGTATAGGAAGCCAGATGTAATAACAGTTAAGACTCGTAGACTGCATTGGGCAGGACATGTGGCACGAATGGGGTATGAGAGAGGCGCATGGAAGTTTCTTGCAGGAAAACCAGAAGGAAAACACCCTAGTTGGTAGATCAAGAATGAGGTGGGAGAATAACATTATTCATGATATGAGGGAAGTAGATTATACAGGGATGATTGAAAAACATTAGCTCAGGATATGGATGTATGGGAAGCTTATGTCCGCGCGGCCATGAACCTATGGGTTTGATAGAACAGTGAGGTAGAGTTATTGTACTTGCATCTTTGATTTCATCTCATTCTGCCAACATTTTTTTTATTATGGCATCTGTTAATTGCTATACAACATGCTACATTAAGTGACATATTTTTCAGCAATTAACATTCACGAGAACATTATTGCGATTAGCTATATTTAGTTTATAAAATGTGGTCTTCTGGATGAAGATTGAAACCCCTATCTGGGTAGAATTAAAGACGATACAATAGTGACTGAAGTCAGTATAGCTGACAAATGTTAATCAACGTTCCGTAAGTTGGGAATGCTGTTTTAACCATAATCCATGTATACTTCTACATATTGCACAGTGTTTACATCAGTATTTACATTATATCTCTATCTACTTCCACTTAAATTTCTTAATAGTTAACATAGTTTCTCTAAATTAATTATTGAAGAGAAGAAATGTTTGCATGCACTAGGGTTTGAAGTCAAGATCTCTGGTTCTACGAACTAGTGCACTAATCAACTGTGCTATATAGAAATTTGACTTCAGACAGAAATGTTTGTCTTCAAACATTTTTTCATCATTCAGCATTTAAATTTAACATATAACATCACAATAGCTTCCTTTGTTCAAAGACTATTTATATACAGCAGTAATTTGTCCGTATTTTTAATTTTTTATTGTAAATCTGTCACTTATTTTGAAGGACAAATTAATATTTCAGAGAAAAATTAACACCGAAATTGGGATTTGAACCCAAGATCTGGTTTTTCATACCTGCACTTTTAATAAATAAGCTACCTAGTCATACATGTATAGAAGGAAATTTGTCTTTTTATAAATATTTTTCTCTATTTTCATGCTGTTTTAAAAATTACAGTAGGTAGTGATTTGCACTAGAATTCCTATAAAATAGTTTTCCTCTGTATGTATGCATGTGTGTGAGTGAGAAAGTGTAATATATGTTATGTATCATATTATGTTACTTTTATTTTTCCAGGGAACATAAAGGTTGCACCAAGCTTGTTTCTCATTCTATTCTTAGCAAATGGATTCACTATAATGTCTTTCAGTTTTCCGCTCACGGTTTCTGCTGTTCTCCTTGCTCCTGAGGATTCCAGTCGAGTGCCATTTTTGGAATGCATTCATTACTGCTAATCTCGTCCTTTAGAACTCCTAACTTTAAATTTGTAGTGTAATGCAAGACAAGCGTTCCTAAGAACATAAACTAACCTGGTAGTCTGAATCTTAATTGCTGAGTTTTACCTTAGATCAGCGTAGGTCAAAATGAAAATCGAAACGAAAACGAAATGAAGAACATGGAATTCGGCTGATTTGCTGCTACCATGTTGCCTGCTGACTTCTGAAGCTGGCAAGGGGACAAAGATTGTGTCTATTAACCCTAGAATTTAGTATTTAAGATGATGTGAAGCACGTATGAATTAGATATCATATAAATAGCCCTGTGCCATAGACGAGTGGTGAAGGCAAGATGTCTTCGTGCAGAGCTATGGGACATGAGCTGTTTCGAGTCCCCGTGCAGTTTGAACCAATAGAGGACATATGCTCACATAGCATTGTGCGGAATTTGGGTAGTTACAACAAGTAGCAGCTCCAGTTGAGAAAACCGCTATAACGGCTGAGGGATTCGACATGCTAACATGTCACTTCTACATTTGCTTGATTATCACCTACCTCTGTGATTAATACAGGTGGATGTGAGGCCAGCAGCGGCTGGTAGGGCAAGGGCCTTCTAGGCCTGCCATGCCGTGGAGATTTTTTATATTATATAAGTGTTAAAGAATCATTGGCTCCATGGCTAAAGACTGGGCAGTTGAACTTGGCTGTGCTATGTTTGCTCTGATTTACCTCTTTAGGTTTATATTTAAATTATATTTGTGTATTAACTCAAACTAGTCTTCGGCAAGTTTTTTGAAATTAGACCATAAATAACACGCCACACTTATTTTTGTTGTTTTAGACATTGTTAGTTTTAAATTGTATTAGACTATAATCATAAAAATACAGGGTATATATTTATGTTGGAGTGTAACTGATGATAGGGGTTGTATTATTCAAAATTAGCTCCCAGCACTGTGAGGAATTTGGGTAGCTACAACAAGTAGCATCTCCACGTCACTATTTGAAGGTATTTATTTAATGTAGATATATATTTTATTGTAACATTGCCTTTTAATTGTACAGTTTGTGTTTTTATACAAGGATTGATATGCAGTTAAATGAAAATTTGGTAGTTTTAAAAAGTTTGTTTGATTCAGTATTGTTCTTTATTTTGTAATGTACATAGTATGTACAGTGGGAATTAGTGACAATTTGAATTTCTGATAGTTGGGCATTTAAGAATTATAGGTGTATGTTGGCATAGCGTTGAACAACAACCAATTAGTATGTGATTATTCTCTTATACTATTGCCCACAAACTCAAAATTTCTTGAAATGTTGGAAATTCTTGACAATACACTCGTACAATTTTAGATAGAGTTTTAGTTCAAATTTTAATTGAAATTTTAGTCTATTGTGTTTTGTTATAATATTTATTAAAAATGTACACTCGTACAATTTTAGATAAAATTTTAGTTCGAATTTTAGTCCATTTATTATAAATGTTAGTGTTTAGATAATTACTATTAATATATAAAGTCGTGTTGCACTACAGGTCTGGACTAGTAGAAAGTTAAGACTCTGGCGTTTCCAGACAATTGGCATGAGAAATGGGTCTCATTTGCATTTATCTCCAGAAAAGTGCAATAGTTCTCTTGTCTTTTTGATTGCTTCTTTTCTATCTCCCCTTATCTTTTGGATCATTTCATTTCGATCTCCACTTATCTTTTGGATTGCCTATTTTCGATATCCCTTATGTTTTGGATTGCCTGCTTTCGATATCCCTTATCTTTTGGATTGCCTATTTTCGATATCCCTTATGTTTTGGATTGCCTGTTTTCGATATCCCTTATCTTTTGGATCGCCTCTATTCGATCTCTCCTTATCTTTTGGATCGCCTCTATTCGATCTCTCCTTATCTTTTGGATCGCCTCTATTCGATCTCTCCTTATCTTTTGGATCGCCTCTATTCGATCTCTCCTTATCTTTTGGATCGCCTCTATTCGATCTCTCCTTATGTTTTGGATCGCCTCTATTCGATATCTCCTTATCTTTTTGATCGCCTCTATTCGATATCTCCTTATCTTTTTAGATCGCCTCTTTTCGATATCTCCTTATCTTTTAGATCGCCTCTTTTCGATCTCTCCTTATCTTTTTGATCGTGTCTTTTCGATCTCTCCTTATCTTTTAGATCGCCTCTATTCGATCTCCCCTTATCTTTTTGATCGCCTCTATTCGATCTCCCCTTATCTTTTTGATCGCCTCTTTTCGATATCTCCTTATCTTTTAGATCGTCTCTATTCGATATCTCCTTATCTTTTATATCGCCTCTTTTCGATCTCCCCTTATCTTTTATATCGCCTCTTTTCCATCCCCCCTTATCTTTCGTATCGCCTGTTCTCTTTTCCATCGCTCGTTATCTATTAAGTCGCCTCTTCTCCATTCGATCGCCTGTTCTCTTTACGATCGCTCTTTATATTTTATGTCGCCTCTTTTTTTCGATCGCCTCTTGTACCACCATTTCCTCTTTTCGATCGCCTCTTCTCTATACTATATTTATATTTTTTAATGTCTTCTCTATATTTAATTGTTACTTGTCACAGTCCTCGCTTTTTCTTCAGATAATTTAGGATTTTTTTATGTTTATTTGAAAGTTATGAACCAAACTGAAATGCTTTTCTCATTTCACTAGTTATAAATATTTAAATAAGAATATAAAGAGTTTTTTAATATGAAATTTAAAATTGTAATAAAATATAAAATTTGAGTATCCATGTTATTTCATTTTCACACTGGGGTTTTGTGAACACATAAATTAATGAAGACAGATAAACATTACTAACGCATTAACTTTATTAACACATTAACATCACTAACATGTTCACACAGCATATTGAAATATTTAATCGTTATATGGGTGGGATTGTGTGAATATATGAAAGGAACATGGTATACTGTAATTTTTCTATACAAAAATAATCCCAGCTTTTTAGTTTTCATTCACATCACGTTAACCTTTTTAATTCTTATTCCATTTTGTGTCTTTTTTCATCTTACATATTCCATTTGAGTTGGTTTTGTTTGAAATTTCACTTTCTACTTTCTTAGATAGTCTATATTTTCATTTTCAAATTTAACTTTGAAATTTGTTTGTTTATCACTGTAGTCTGAAATTCCTCCTCGAACCTGTAATTTGTCGCCCCCCCCCTCTGCACTCGGTATTTTTTGCTCCCTTCTGCACTTTGGAATTTGTTGTCCCTCTCAATTCTGATATTTGTTGTCCTCTCTGCATTCTGGAATTTGTTGCTTTCCGTTTCCACTCTGGAATTTGTTGCTTCCCGTTTCCACTCTGAAATTTGTTGCTTCCCGTTTCCACACTGGAATTTGTTGCTTTCCCTTTCCACAGTGGAATTTATTGCTTTCCCTTTCCACAGTGGAATTTGTTGCTTTCCCTTTCCACAGTGGAATTTGTTGCTTTCCCTTTCCACACTGGAATTTGTTGCTTTCCCTTTCCACAGTGGAATTTGTTGCTTTCCCTTTCCACAGTGGAATTTGTTGCTTTCCCTTTCCACAGTGGAATTTGTTGCTTTCCCTTTCCACAGTGGAATTTGTTGCTTTCCCTTTCCACAGTGGAATTTGTTGCTTTCCCTTTCCACAGTGGAATTTGTTGCTTTCCCTTTCCACAGTGGAATTTGTTGCTTTCCCTTTCCACACTGGAATTTGTTGCTTTCCCTTTCCACACTGGAATTTGTTGCTTTCCCTTTCCACACTGGAATTTGTTGCTTTCCCTTTCCACACTGGAATTTGTTGCTTTCCCTTTCCACACTGGAATTTGTTGCTTCCTCTTTTCACTCTTGAATTTGTTGCTCCCTTTCCAGTATGGAATTTGTTGCTTCCCCTTTTCACTCTGTAATTTGTTGCCTTCTTTCCACTTTGGAATTTTTGCCCCTTTTTCACTTTGGAATTTGTTGCCCCAGCCTTTCCAACTTTAAATTTGTTGTCTCGTGCCTACTCTGGAATTACTTTCTTAAATGCTCCACAGATTTTCAATTATGGGGGGAAATTTGGCTGGCTTGTGACTGAGAACAAATTCTCTTTTTGAAGGAATGACAATAGAATAAATGTGTGAAAAAAGATACAGAACATAAAAATGTATGATATGGAGTTAGAAAAGAAAAGGAACTGTGTAATTTAAAGGAGGGTTGTAGGATGTGATGTCCCACATTGTAGATATGTGATTGTAATAATTTATATCACTGTTATTTGCCACGGCACTGATGACTCCCTTCAAGGGAATGAGGGAAAGTTTGTTACATGAATAAGTAAAGACACTTTTGTTAACAGTTAAAGTAAATGTTATTTTATTAAAGTTTTCGCTTCTCTTTAGTTGAATCTTGTAAATGATCAATAATTTAAAAGATTCCGGCTTAAATTAATATATTTCACTTATAGAAGATTATTATTTCATATATGTAATGGATCACTATTTCCAACGGTCAATTTTTCACTAATACTTTATTTCCACTTATGGATTTTTTATATTCAAAATGAATGGAATTTATACTTCAATATTATTTTCCATAACTTTGGCATCATTTTGTCAACCAATATCAAGAAATGGACTATAATTCTCCTATTTTTCGATGACTCATTATTTTACACCTCTAACTTCTTTCAAGTATTGTAGCCATGTTGTTGTTCTGGGAAAAATCCCATTTCATTTCTGTTATAACCTGGAAGTTCTGATTTGTCCAACTGAAAAGGAAGGAGTACTACTGGCTGACTCTCATCCAATTTGTGCAATCCCATTTATTTGTTTATAAAAATATAAATAGATATATTTCAAGTATTTTTACATATATTAAATCAGTTAGAAATACATCTAAGTGTATTAACTGTTTATATTGACCAGTTTGATTTTTTATACTTATAAAAAATTTGAATTCTCTAAATCAATGTTATTTCCATTCTCACTAGAAGTAAATATAATTATATTTCAATATTAAATAAAGAAAACCTTTATTATTATTATATGGGGATAAATATCCGGTTTTAAATTTTCATTTTTTTTTGTTAGTGTAGAGTAATTGTAGTTAATGTAGTAACTTAGTTTTATTGTGCAGGTGGCAACGAGCTTGTTGAGTCTGGCAGTAGGAGAAGAATGAGCATCACCGCTGGAGAGATTAAGGGAAACATCGATTCTAATAATCAGAATTGTAATGTAATTGAATCGTTGAGTTGGAAAGAAACGAAAGTCCAAGTATTCTACTTTTGAGAAAAACCTTAAAAAGCTACATCATTTCTTACAGCTTGCTCTGATAATTTTTTTGAATAATTGCAATATTGATCCTCTGCTTACATGAAATGGAAATATAGCAAAGATTCATCATTTCTGTGTTGTATAGGTGTTTTATCGCTCTTCGAAGGCAGTGGAGTTTGTTCCGTTTTCAACTCGGCGATTCAATTATAAAATTTACCTTTTTATGAAAATTGTTTTTCGTGAAATGCATGGTATTATGTATTACAGAGACTCGTGTCATCCCAAGTTGTCTAAAAAAATTAAACTGAAAATAATATAAACGTGTTATCTCGCAGTTACATGGCTGTGAAATATGAACTCTCACTTTAAGGGAGTAGAAAAGATTACGGGTATTTGAGAATAAAGTAAAGAAAACTTTTGGACCAATCAGAGATAAACAGGCAGGTGAATGGAGAGGACTAGGTAACAGTGAGTTACACGTTGTTTATAGGAAACCAGATATAATAAGTTCCGTAGATTGAGATGGATAGAACACGTAGCACAAATGGGGAACGAAAGGCTGGCATGAAAGCTTCTTGTAGGAAAACCAGAGGGAAACTGCAAAGTTGGTAGAGAAAAAATGGGATGGGAATATAACATGAATAATATGTATGTGGGATGTAAATTGTAAAGAGGGCAATTGAAAACATTAGCTTAGGATAGGTGTGTATGGGGGGCTTATGTATACGCGGTCATGAACCTATGGGTTCAATAGTACCAATAAGTTTTGTATCTGAATAAGTTTCATTACTTTTATACATATTTTATGTTGAAATAGTTTGTTGAAAATTGTAATTTTAAAATTAATTTAATTTAGTTAAAAATTTTTAAATTTTGGGGCTAGAAGTGATAGTGTGTAGTACAATTTTTAATTGCTAGATTATACATCAGATTCCTGCTTTAAATTTGCAAATATCTCTGCAGCATGTACTGTTTTGGGCTAAACTTTACAACCTGTGACGTGACTTATTTAATTACTTGATAAATTCCTGTCAAATTTTATTCTTAGGGTATCATTTACAATGATTTTTAATTTGTTTGTAATTTTCCTATGGTATTTAACTACTTACATGAGGACGTGGCAGTCATATTGATATTATCGAATATTTAATGCAACAACATAGACATGTTCCAGTGCAGCCAACACACAGTATGTACTAATTAACTGTACACATATACTTTAGAGTTTCAGAAGTTACCATTTAAATTGCATTAGGTAGTTCTTAGATTCGTTAAATACTGTGTATATGTTGGCTACATTCCGTGATTCCATAGTGTAAACTGCTTTGTGTCCGTTGGCGCGTGCGCATGGTGTATGATTGGAACTTAGAAAAATGTTTTGCGTCACATGTTGTAAAGTATTTCGTTGGTTTGGACTTACGTGCTTAAGAAATGAGGTTTTTGGATTGCTACGTATTTTATTTTATTTAATTTTTTTTGGTAGGTAAATTTGTCAGCACGCTTTACTTGAAATTAAGCAACGAATGATGGTGCAGTGCAATCTTTATTCTCGGGATTGTTGGTTTGTACCAGAGTAATGTTCTCTTCTGGCACAATGTATTGCTACTTATTAAAACATTGTATGAAATAAAGTAATTAAATAGAATGTGGACCCGTAATTTCCAAAACCCTTCCTTATTAAGAGAGATACGTTGATTGTTTTAATTTTGATTTATCTTGTGTTGTTTAAACAGTTTGTTTTTGTTATGTACAATGAAACTGTATTTGGGTTATTTCCATGTAAAATAGTATGGTGTGAATCGTAGCAACTTAAAATTTGTTGAACATTTTATATTTAACTCTTTCTCGTGTATGTGATTCATACAAAATCATGTTTGTATTAGCTACTGTTGAAGAGGGTTGAATTACTAATGATTTGAAGGCGCAGGCTTATTTATAAATTTGTTTATATGAATATAATCACAAAAAAGTTGTAGTGGTATTGTTGGATAACTTATGAAAGAGATTGTTATATTCCATACTTCAGGGAAGCTGTTCAAATTGGATTTGGAGATATTTATTAATTATATGAAAGTGAAATTAATAAATAACACACAAATAATGTTTTTATTGGGTTAAGAAATGTGTTAAAATTCATCGGAGAACATATTAAGCAACTCACCTCATAGGATTCATGCTTCCATGATATCGCGATTTCAAACACAGTCATGTTCATCTTGAGCCATAACATGAACATGACTGTTTTTGAAATCGCGATATCATGGAAGCATGAATCGTATGAGGCGAGTTGTTTAAACAATATGTTCTCGGATGAATTGTAATGATTATACCTCGTAATGTTTAATTCCCAACATTAATTTAATATAACAAAGTATCAGATGGTCTGTTGTCGGTGTATGTTGTACGCCTGGAAGCTAGTTTCAACCGTAATGGCAGTTGCAGTTCTGCTTATTTAATATTTTCAAGATTTTTTTAGAGATTACATTCTGAAAATTATAGCGACAGGTTAAGAAATTATCTTAAAAAAGGAATACAATGAACCATTTTGAGTTTAAAAATATTAATATTTATTTATTTTGCTGTAAGTTTGAATATGTACCCAATGTGAAAATCCATAAAAGCCAAAAATAACTTTAAATATAAACATTAACCCCTTGATTGATACGAAATAGGATATTTATTAATATTTGAGGAATAGACTACATGGTAACTTTCCAAATATATATCATTACAGTTAAATACTTGTTATGAAGGACATATTAGGTCATTTAACTAGTTATTATATTCATTTTTTACAATATTGAAGGAAATATGTAAGTTTAGTTTATAAAATCTCAAATTTTGTATGGAATGACCCATTTATTGTATCATTAAATTTGTGCATATGTAATGTACTGGTGTGAATAAATTGCATGTACATCTGTGAAAGAAAAAACATACTACAGCAAAGTTATAAACATGCAATAAGTGAAAGTTACACTAATTTATTAATTAGATGAGATGGATTGTATAATTTAGGAGGTTAGTAAGGATATTTCCTATTTCAAAAGATACTTTGTCTATAGTGTATATATTAACAAAATGTATAATTAAAGAAAAAACTATAATTATGTCTAAGTTTTTATATAAAAATGTGATGGTAATATGTAAATATTCTTGTATGTGTCAGGATAGGAATTTGTCAGAGTAGCTTAAGTGAAAAGAGCACAAATATGTAAATGTGGAGGTGATAGGTTCTAGTTCTGATTGAAGTAGGAATTTGTCTCTTAAAAATGAATTTATGTTCTATTAGAAATTAATTTTCTGCTGAATGTAAATGCATGTTTATATAGTAATAGTATTATATTATGAGTATTAAAATGAGCCATGTCCACTTTTGGTGCAAATATAGTGAAAATCGAAGAATATATTTATGTTTATATTTGTATTTTTTTAGTATTACCAAGTGTGTATTGAAACAAATAAAGTATGTATTCTATCAATACTGATTATAATATATGATCTAAATGACTATATAGAAGAAAATGTATTTTTTAAAATGTGTGATAATGGACATGACCTATTTTAATATGCAATTATATTTGTAAAAACATAAAGCATACAATAACTTGAAACAGTTTTTTTAAAGTTGAAAATATGAAAATTGTATTGTGATATCATTGGGAATTGACATTAATTGTAAAGTGAAGAGAGAGTGGTATGTAAGTTTGGGAATTGCTGGGCTGTTTATGCGAATTGTATATGAGTGCACATAGTTTTATGTGTATATATGTGTATTTGAGGATAGCAGAGCAGAGTTTAGCGTACTGTATTTGGATTCTTTTTATCTCCATTTTTAATAGTTACATATTTTGAAAGAATAATAGGATTTCCAATTGTCTTGAAAAGAGAAGTAAAGTGTCCTCAATAGTCATTAGGAACCCTCTGGGTAGTTTGGGAGATTCAGGCTTTCAACTTTGTATATGATTGGCTTAAGATGTCAGGCTTACGTAATTGGTGTCTCAAACCTACAATGTGTGTCTGGATAGGGGGCAAAAAGTGAACAAAAAAATTTTGACATTTTTTGTTTAAAATATAAGTTTAAAATAATATAAGTTTAAAGTAATATAAGTAAGTTTAAAGTAATATAAGTAAGTTTAAAATAATGTTATAAGTTTAAAATAATGTAAGTTTAAAATAATGTTATAAGTTTTTAAAATAATGTAAGTTTAAAAAAATAATGTTTAAGTTTAAAATAATATAAGTTTAAAATAATGTATTTAAAATAATGTGTAAGTTTAAAATAATATTTAAGTTAAATTAAATAATGTAAGTTTAAAATAATGTTATAAGTTTTAAAATAATTAAGTTTAAAATAAATGTTATAAGTTATAATAATAGTTATAAGTTTAAAATAATGTAAGTTTAATAATAATTTATAAGTTTAAAATAAGTTATAAGTTTAAAAATAATGTTATAAGTTTAAAATAAGTTATAAGTTTAAAATAAATGTTATAAGTTTAAAATAATTAATAATTAAAATAATGTTATAAGTTTAAAATAATTTATAAGTTTAAAATAATGTTATAAGTTATAAAATAATGTTATAAGTTTAAAATAATGTTATAAGTTTAAAATAATGTATAAGTTTAAAATAAATAATATAAGTAATAAAATAATTATAAGTTTAAAATAATGTTATAATTAAAATAATTTATAAGTTTAAAATAATGATATAAGTTTAAAATAATGTTATAAGTTTAAAATAATGTTATAAGTTTAAAATAATGTTATAAGTTTAAAATAATGTTATAAGTTTAAAATAATGTTAATAAGTTTAAAATAATGTTATAAGTTTAAAATAATGTTATAAGTTTAAAATAATGTTATAAGTTTAAAATAATGTTATAAGTTTAAAATAATGTTATAAGTTTAAAATAATGTTATAAGTTTAAAAATAATGTTATAAGTTTAAAATAATGTTATAAGTTTAAAATAATGTTATAAGTTTAAAAATTTGAAGTATGAAAACAATTTGCAGTTAACGGAAACGAGATAATAGTAATTCATAAAGCACTATTTTATGTTACCTGAGTAGCAGGCATTATAGTTGTCGTGTTAGTTCTTTTATTCAAATGTTAGTCCAGGATGGAAACAATTTTGTCTTGAGCGGAGAGGTGAAAGAAAAGAAATATTGTATTGTAATAAAATAGCAGAACTGTTTTCCGAAAATTACATAGCAAAGAAATTAAAATTAAAGAAAATTCACTTTCAGATAATGAGAATCTTAGAGGTTCGGTTAATTGAATCGACTGTCTAGAGTGTCAATATGTAATTGTTTGTAGGTAATTTTTGAAAATGAAGAGTGGAGAAATTAATCTATTAAACCTAATGAAATAAATTGTGCATTACATTTCACTTTACTGTAAATTAAATTAGTGTATGCTAACTTGCTCTCATTTAAACATGTCTATTTCAATCGGACATTGTTGCAAACTAATCCGTGTGCATCAATTTCCCCCCCCCCAACTCGTGTAAGCTATGTTGTTAAGATTTAAATTAAAATGTTTTATACCTCATTAGCAGTTTTGTAGTTATACCAGTTTCGAGGCCTGGCAGCTTCATGTTCAGTAATTTCTTGTCGACTTACGTTATGCCAATCAGGATAATTGCTTGTTCCTGCTTCTGTTGGTGGACTGATGAACCTCCGGATCAAATGATGAACCTCCGGATCAAATGATGATCGTCGGGAAGTTCTTTAGTTTTCGTTTGTTGGTTTTTTTTTCCTTAAGTGTGAGTTAATTTTGTTTTTGTATTTATTTAATTTTAGAGTAGTCTTTATATCAATTAGATGTTTTCAGACCAAGCATGAGCAGCTAATACTGACGTTTGCACTTCCTTGATCTGAGAAACATTTAATTTATACAGTGGGTAGTCTAATTAAACAAATAGAAAAAGAAAAAAGTACTGACGATTTGGGAAAAATCACATTCAAGAAAAGAAGGAAGAAAAACTTATTAACTTCGAAATTCTTGAGGATTCTGATTTGATCAGGGGGTTCATCGGTGTACCAACGGAGGGAGGAAGAAGCAGTTCTCCTGATTGACATGCCAGTAGACAAAAAATGACTGAAGATGAAGCTGCCTAAGCTTTGAAGGTGGTATAATTAGAAGACTGAATATGAGGTGAGGTATAAAACATTTTAATTTAAATCTTAAATTAAACCTGAAAGTAATTTTTTCGTATGAAAGTTCAAGCCAGGTCGTGTTCTATTAGAACTGTTTGTTTGGAAAGAAAAAAGAAGCTTGCATTTTAATAAGCAATGGAACACAATGTGTAGTAATGAATGGAGGTGGAATGTTAAATAATGCTTTATAAAATGTTGTATCGTTGGACATACCCAAGCTTGATTTGAAACAAAAATTATTGAAATTTGGATTTTCACTTTTTGTGCCCTAACCAATGTATCTAGTACCCAAGTATCATAGAGGATTAAATCCACTTTGTGGGCATTGCGATGGTAGGAGGTTTGAACCAGTTCAAAATTTGTAATCTTCCCTAGTACTCGTAACTGTTGGGAGGCTAAGTTGACTTCAGGGTGTTGATGTTGTCCGAATTATGACGATAATTTACTGTGGGCCTGTAATGTAGGCGATAGGAGGTTAAGGTTGCAGAATGAGCATGAGGTGTTATGTGTGACTGTCTTTAACCTCATTTATGTTAGACTGATTATAGGGCCATGATGTTGCCAGAAAGTTTAGAGGACTTTAAAAGAATCGAATTTGAATATGATTGGAAGCTGAGACTTTCTGGCTTGTTTAATTATTGCCTTCACTAAACGATTTTTTTTTGCTGGAAACAATGAATTAGTTTTAATTTCTTATGCTTTTCAGAGATGTATTTTCTTAAGCTGTTTAATTGAAAACATGTATTTATAAAAAAGGTAAATCTGGGATGATATTACCTCATATATTGTGTTGTATTTGAACACGTTTCTATATGCCATGTGTACGATCAATAGATTTTTCAGTCTGTTAAGCTTTATTGTTGGCTTTGGATGCCAACTCCATATTTTGGCTGACTGAAGAATTTGCAAATTAAATGTTTTCCCTAAGGATTTGAAAATTAATGATTGTGTGGAGTGTGAGTTTACATCCAGGGCCGACAACATAAGTCGGAAAGAACTTAATATATTGAAACATGTTCAACACAACAATTTATGAGGTAAGATGATCCTGGATTCAGCTTATTTATTAAGAATAAGCTGAAAATGTTACTTCCTATTGTAATTCATAAATATTTGTATTTATTCCAAAATTGTATAGGTAAGTCAGGTATTGGCATATTGTAGCCATTCAGTTTGTCTTTATTATACAATTTTGGTACAATACTAATAAAATTCATTGTTAAAACCGTTGACGTGGAGAGTCATAAAGTAAAATAAGTTAAAATATACCTTCTTATGTAAAATCCGTCGTCGTCAACTTATAAAATGTATTCTTTATGCCTGTAGGCCTTTCAGAACACCCGTTCCATCTTCAGCAGGTCCTTCTTCGCTACAATATCTAGTATGATGGTTGGTGCTGCTGGTCCTAATGTGGTGTTGTCGTGACTGAAGCTTGTTCCTGATGATATCGTATAGTGGGTTGTTTGGTCTGGGAGTGCTTTCGTTTATTAAAAGCTTGTTTCTATTTCCTTGATAATTTCCAGGTCTTCCAATATGTTGATTTTTGTTGGATTTCCCTCTTTGTGTACTATTGTAAGGGTGTCTTCTATTTAGTTCATTCTATGGCCGGCGTTTATTATGTGCTTAGCGTAATTAGACTTTCCATATGCTTATACGAAATCGTTACGATGTTCTTTAAACCATATGCTGAGGCTCCTTTTCGTTGTACCTATATAGAACTTGTCACAGTTTTTGCATGTTAATTTATATACACCCTTGCCATTAAATTTAATAAGTTTTTCTATTTTGTTACTTATTACATTATTTAGTTTATTATTAGTTTCGTAGGCTATGTTAAAATTGTTATTTATTTTTCTCAAAATTTTTGCCAATTTTATGGTTTCGTAGTCTGTGTATGTTAGTGCAGTCCATGTATTATTATGTGTTTCTCTTTTCAGTTTCGTTGTTTTAATTATATCGGTTTTCCTCTTTTGTTTTCTTATAAGTTTATGTATAATTTTGCTGTTGTATCCATTGTTTGTAGTCATTTTTTTATGTACCGTAATTGCTTATTGTAATTAATTTTGTTTAATGGCAGTTTTAGCATTGTATTAATTAGGCTCTTGAATACGCTGATTTGTTGTTGGTACGGATGTCTTGATTTGTTGTTAATTGCAAGCATATTAGTTGTTGGTTTTCTGTATATATCTATTTCAATTTATTTTTTGTTTTCGTGTTTTTAACTGTGTTAAGATTGAATAAATATATCTTTTATTTTGTTCAATTTCTTCTGTGAATTCCAATTTATTGTGCATATTGTTTAATTCTGATATAATTTCTTGTTCTTTTCAGTCTGTACTTTCATAAATTATTATAATGTCATCTACGTATGTAGCGATTAATCTTTTGTTGTATTTTTGTGTTAATCTTTAGTAGTGTATATTTTCTAAATGTCTTATGAATATTTATGATAATATCCCTGAAGTTGGAGATCCCACAGGGATCCCATGTTCTTGTATATATATATCATTATTATATTGAAAGTAATTTTGTGTCATTATGGTTTTTGTGATATAATGTAATTGATTTATGTAGTTTGGATTCAAATTGTTCGTTTCTAATTTTTGTTTAATTATATTTAGCGTTTCTTCTATGGGAATATTTGTATAATAGATTTTTTTATATAGAAATTTGCTATTTTTGTATTATTATTCACCTCGATGTCTTTGAGTTCGTTTGCTATTTCGTAGGAATTTTTTATTGTGTATTTATTTTCTAAGTTAATATATTTTTTCAATTTGTGTGCAATTAAGTTGGAAAGCTTGAAATTGGGAGCGTTGATGCAATTGACTATTGGCCGTATTGCAATATTTTCTTTATGTATTTCGGATAGAGCTTTCATTAATGGAATTTTTGGATTATTGTTTATATACATATTATTATATTTGTTAGATTCATTCTTGTTGATTACCATAGGCATGTTTTTGTTATTTCTTTTAAAGTTGTGTTGAATTTGGCTGTAGGATCTTTATCTATTTTCTTAAATTTATTTCCATATATAAATTGTTTTGTTTTTAAAATGTAGTAATATTTTTTGACCAGTACTGTTGTTTCTTCTTTATCTGCTTTTGTATGTATAATATCGTTTTTTTTAAGTTTAGATTTTAGTGTATTTAACAGTTTTAAGTTCTTCTTTTCTTCTTTATCTATTGTGGGTGAGATTTCTTGAATAGTTTTGGCAGTTATGCATCTGGCATATACTTTATTATTATATTGTAATTTATCAATTGCTGTTTCGCTTTCAATTATCATGTTCTTTTTTATTTTATTTATATTAGGATTGGGAAAATGAAATTTATAACCATTTTCTAGTATTTTAATTTCGTCATTATTTAGTGTTAGTTCTGTTAGATTTATTAGTATTTTATGTTGTATGTATTTACTACGAATTTGTGTGTATTTTTTTTGTTGGGTTTGGTTGATTTTAGATTTTCAAGTTTTTTTGTTAAGTGTTTGGTATTTATTTAGTAAAATATTAATATGTTCGTGTATTTGTTTTTCTATGATACCAACATTTACCATATATTTCATTTGCTTCTTGTGAAAGATTAACAAAATTAATTACAATAAGGAATTACGGTACATTAAGAAATGGGTAGAAACAATGGATACAACAGGAAAATTATACATAAACTTATAAGAAAACAAAAGAGGGAAACCGATATAATTAATACAACGAAACTGGAAAGAGAAACATATTAATAATACATGGATTATACTAACATACACAGGCCACGAAACCATAAAATTGACAAAAACATAGAGAAAAATAAATGAAAATATAAACATAGCCTACAAAAGTAATAAAAAGTAAATGATGTAATAAGTGAGAAAATAGAAAAAAAAATAATAAATGTAATGGCAAGGAACCTGGAAATTATCAAGGAAATAGACAACAAGCTTTTAATAAATGAAAGCACTCCCAGACTAAACAACCCACTATACGATATCGTCAGGAAGAAGCTTTAGTCACAATACCACATTAGGACCAGCAGCATCAACCATGATAGTAGATATTGTAGCGAAGAAGGATCTGCTGAAGATGGAACGGATGTTCTGAAAGGCCTGCAGGCATAAAGAATATATATTTTATAAGTTGAGGACGACGGAGTTTACCTAAGAAGGTATATTTTAACTTATTTTATTTTATAAATCTTGGTACAGATAATCATATCTCTGCAGAGAATCAGAAATGAATAAGATACTTAATAGTAAGTGGAGAAATTTAAAATTATGAGGCGAGTCGTTAAAAATATGTTCTCTACTCACTATTAATGATATAACGTTATAATGTTTACTTCGCAATATAAATTTAAATATGTATAAGATAGATTTTAACGTAATTGAGATGGTAGGGAAAGTAGAGTTTTTGAAAATACAAAAGTAAGTAATATTATGAGATCCTACTTAATAATGACGTTTAGTCTGTATTATTGTTAAGTTATATAGTTGTTTTTAATAAACATGCTTTGAAACATATGTATAATGAGAAGAACTATATGAAGTAAGATAATATAGACCAAAGTTACTGATTAAACATAGAGTTAGTGTAGCACATGGGGTCAGTGTAGGTGTGGCTAGTGAATGGGACTGTCGTGGCTGGGATACCAGGTTCAAATCCTGGCGGTTGCAGAGGGATGTTAATGGTGCCAAATTGAGATTTTTTGTTTTTTCTCATCTCCTGAATTTTATGTAACATAGAATATTGTTGTTTGTCTACCATTGATGTTACTTTATTCGTCGTACATTTATTTTAAATAAGCTTTTATGTTTTCTCATCTTAGGAAAAATAGTTTGGTTGGTGCCCACAAGCATTGAAATTATAGGCATGTAGTGGGGAGCCACCTTGGTGCTGGGTCATGAGTCTGAGGTTGAGCAATAAAATACGGCTGATGTGGCCAATAGGAGGTTTGTAGTCCCTTGTGGCTAGTTTCCCCAACCCAAAAATAGTGGTATTGGTGATGAGGAAAGAACCAGTGTGCTGAACCTGGAAGATCACCTAGAACTGTGAGATAGTGAGAGAAGACCTCATTCCATTCATTCAGAATATATTGGGATAATGGAGTAAATGTTTGAGGGAAGCCTTCCTGCCCCGTCTGCATATTGAACTATTGTAGTGCATGAATGTCTAGTTAATAAAGAAGTATATAGATATTTTATAAATTAATTATGGGAAATAACTTTGAGGTTTTTAAGTAAATAAGAAATATTAGTTATTAAGTATAAGGATGCTTTAGTTGGATCTTGTGCTACAGCTGTGTTGACCGGCCTGTTAAAAATGTTGATTGTTGACTATTTTAGTTACTGATATATGAAGAGCTTAGGGCAGTAACATGATAAGCCACATTCTGATACGAAATGTTGTTTATTACAATGATATCAAATAAATGTAATGAAATATCCATAAAATTATTTGTAAGTGCACCAGAGATGACTTAAAACATATAGACAATGCCGTATATTTTTCCAAACATTAAAATCCTTACATGTCATAAAGAACAATATGTGGCTTATCATGCTATTGCCCTAAGTGCTTCAGTGATATAAATTAACTATCATGTTTTCGCATAATTTATAGCTAAATTTTAATGTAAATATTGTTATTGCATTTTTAGGTTATTTGTATATTGACTTGTATTCAGTTTTAAGTATTTTCTGAACTTTCGTAAAGAAAAAAAATTCATGTATGTATTATATACCGGATGAATCTGACTTGGTAATTTTCGTAAGTTTCTTCATGGTTGTAATTGAGTGTTTTGATAAAGTAATGGATAGTCTGCGATTGCAATACAGATAGTAGACATTATTTTACTTTTTATGTGTGAAAGAAAGATGAAAGATAGAAGTGTTATTTCTGATAATACTGTTTGTCTGTTTGTATTTGAAACAAAAAGTAGTCTTAAGTGTAACTTTTCATTATAATGTGTTGCAACCTTACCTTTTAGTACATACAAATCCTTGCAGTTGAGTGAGTAATTGAATATTTGTTTCGTAAGTCAACCATCTTTGTATCTGTTTGCTCAGATAATGAAAATATTGTTTCCAAATTACACCGTTTAAAATAAATGTTGACTAGTATGATGAGGATAAACTTCACCGGGATTTTTACGTGTCATGGACTGGGACACACGCTCTAGCATATTAGGAAACTGATGTAGATTGTTAGTGTTTACTAGAAACCTAAGCAAGTAGTCTATACACGTTTTAACGGAAATAACATGCACCATGTTGTTTACATGTTCCCTGAAAATAAAAAGTTCCATGTGTGTCTGATCTGGTGACAGCTTGTCATAGAGCAGGAGCACCCTAACCAATTCATCTTTACCTGAAGTGTTGGAGGTATTGCCTAACATTCATTGCAAAAAATGTTGGTGTCCCATCATGTAACCACATACGCTTGTAAAATATAAGGAAGAAGGATGGCTTGACAAAAAAAAATGAGATTGCTTGGTAATGAGCTACAGGATACCTTAGATCACTTATTAAAAATTTCCTGAACAGTTTATGAAAGTTTGATTTCACCCAATATATGCAGGATTTAGGGAAATAACCTAGTAAATAATTTTTTGATGAAGTTTCGAGGTGCAATTTGATTGTCCATGGAAATCATAATTTAGGAATGTGGAACGGTAAAAGCTACAGTTTAGTTGTGGTTTATTCACTTGCAAGATTTGGCGTTAAGGTAAGGAAGTAGGAATGTTACGGGTTTCTTCTTATTCTTTGGTTGTAGGATTTTCATCCTGTTTGTGTCTCGTATCGTTCCTTGGAGGAAGATGTGCAGCCACAGTGTATCCAGGTGTTGGCTGGTAAAGTGTTTGATCCGAGGCTTGATTTTTAGGATTGTGAGCAATATTTAACACACTTTGAACTGGGTTGGTAGCTGTTTCAAGGCTGGTTTATTATTCCAGGTTTGCTACGTAGGTCGGTTGTATTCACCCAGCTCCAGATCTGAGCCTGTCTTGTTTTCTTTCGGAGTTCTTTCCTTTCCCCCCCCCTATGTGGGTTGTGTTAGAGGACTAACTGACTCCATTTGCCTGTTTTAAATTAAGAACGTAAAAATATATACACACATTTTAGAGTAGAAAAAAAACACACCGTTTGAAGTGGGAATTGAACGTTGATTTTTTAGTCTGTACATTGGTACGACCGATGCACAGAGTTGGAGAACTTCGGTTCGATTCTTGGTTGAAATGTCAATTATTGTTTTCAGAAAATGACTTTGTTGAGGAATGGAAGAAATCGAAGTATGGCGGCGTAAAAAAAAAAAGTGGGTTCTTGAAGGTTATCATGACACAAAAAGGTAGGCGATGGATTGAATATGTTTTATTGGGGTGGGGGTGACTGCTTGCAGCGAATGTTCTGGAAGGTAGTGTTGTTTCAGAAAGATGTAATGGGTGTGTCTATTATGGCCATTGTTGCACTTGTTATAGGTTATGTAATAAACCCTTTGAATGGAAGATGCAAGGAGATTTGCCAGTGTATGATGCCTGCGCCATTCCCAGGCTATTAAAAATGGAAAGTGAATTATATAATTATGTTTTAAGTACTTGGTGATTTTGCACGGATTAATTATGAATCAAGTTGGGCAAATTGTTTTGTTTAAGGCTATGTCACCTTTAAGCTAGTTAAATTAATAAAACGAAATAATTATATAATCGTGATAAGTAGCTGAATGAATTAAAAGTGAAATGAAGTAATGAACGCTGAAGAAATGGACGTGAATTCTGGTTTATCAGTTGGTTGCTCTGTGTCTAGTTTCTTTCTACTGTCGTAGCCGAGTTTAGAGTGCGAGGTAAGAAAGCCAGAGTTGCAAGGATCGAACCGCGTACCTGGCAAGATTTTTGTAATAAAAAAAGAACTTGATTTGAAAGTATAATGGAGTGAATGTAATAGAAGAGGGAGATTTGGACAGTGGTAAAATGTTCAATCTAGTAGCTTAGAGCGCTGGGTCCGCGGATCGAATCCCGGCGCTGGCGAGAGTTTTTCTAATAAAAAAGGAATTGAAAATTAAGAGGAAGATTTGGACTTAGCCTGATATCTGATGCTGGTAGCTAAGTTAGAGCACTAGGTAAGAGAGTCAAATGTCCGCGGATCGAATCCAGCCGCTGGGAACAGTTTTCATATTATGAAACTTACAATTTAAAATAAAACCTAAGTGAATGTGATATTAAAGGAAGATGTGATAGCTCAGTTAGAGCACTAGGTAAGATAGTCAGGCGTACGCGGATCGAATATTGGAGCTAGCAAGAGTTTTTATAGTTTAAAAAAAACATAATTTAAAATTAAGCGCAAGTGAATAGTGAATGTGAATAAGAGGAATATTTGGACTTAATCTAGTATCTGATCCCGGCAGCTCACTTAGAGGACTAAATAGGAGAGCCAAATGTCCGCGGATCGAATCCCGGCGCTGGCAAGATTATTTTCTAATAAAGACTTAAGCTTAAAGTAGCCTAATTGATTGAAAATATAGAGGAGGTGGCGAAGGTTTTTCTAATAAAAAGTTATAATTTAAAATGAAGTTTAAGTGAATAATATAAGGAGAAGATTTGGAGATAGTTCGGTATCTAATCCTGGTAGCTCAGTTAGTTAGAGCACTAGGTAAGAGTTGCAGTGGTCCGCGGATCGAATCCCGGAGCTGGCAGAAGTTATTTATAATAAAAAAACTTATTATTTAAAAGTGAGTTTGAGTGAATGTGATATAAGTAGAATATTTGGACTAGAGTTAGTATCTGATCCTAGTAGCTCAGTTAGTTAGAGGGCGAGGTAAGAGTTGCAGTGGTCCGCGGATCGAATCCCAGAGCTGGCAGAAGTTATTTATAATAAACAAGTTATTATTTGAAAGTAAGTTTGAGTGAGTGTGATGTAAGTAGAATATTTGGACTAGAGTTAGTATCTGATCCTAGTAGCTCAGTTAGTTAGAGGGCGAGGTAAGAGTTGGAGAGGTTCGCGGATCGAATCCCGGAGCTGGCAGAAGTTATTTATAATAAAAAAAACTTATTATTTAAAAGTAAGTTTGAGTGAATGTGATGTAAGTAGAATATTTGGACTAGAGTTAGTATCTGATCCTAGTAGCTCAGTTAGTTAAAGGGCGAGGTAAGAGTTGTAGAGGTTCGCGGATCGAATCCCGGAGCTGGCAGAAGTTATTTATAATAAAAAAAAACTTATTATTTAAAAGTAAGTTTGAGTGAATGTGATATAAGTAGAATATTTGGACTAGAGTTAGTATCTGATCCTAGTAGCTCAGTTAGTTAGAGGGCGAGGTAAGAGTTGGAGAGGTTCGCGGATCGAATCCCGGAGCTGGCAGAAGTTATTTATAATAAAAAAAACTTATTATTTAAAAGTAAGTTTGAGTGAATGTGATATAAGTAGAATATTTGGACTAGAGTTAGTATCTGATCCTAGTAGCTCAGTTAGTTAGAGGGCGAGGTAAGAGTTGGAGAGGTTCGCGGATCGAATCCCGGAGCTGGCAGAAGTTATTTATAATAAACAAGTTATTATTTGAAAGTAAGTTTGAGTGAGTGTGATGTAAGTAGAATATTTGGACTAGAGTTAGTATCTGATCCTAGTAGCTCAGTTAGTTAGAGGGCGAGGTAAGAGTTGCAGTGGTCCGCGGATCGAATCCCAGAGCTGGCAGAAGTTATTTATAATAAAAAAACTTATTATTTAAAAGTAAGTTTGAGTGAATGTGATGTAAGTAGAATATTTGGACTAGAGTTAGTATCTGATCCTAGTAGCTCAGTTAGTTAAAGGGCAGAGGTAAGAGTTGGAGAGGTTCGCGGAACGAATCCCGGAGCTGGCAGAAGTTATTTATAATAAAAAAACTTATTATTTAAAAGTAAGTTTGAGTGAATGTGATGTAAGTAGAATATTTGGACTAGAGTTAGTATCTGATCCTTGTAGCTCAGTTAGTTAAAGGGCGAGGTAAGAGTTGGAGAGGTTCGCGGATCGAATCCCGGAGCTGGCAGAAGTTATTTATAATAAAAAAAACTTATTATTTAAAAGTAAGTTTGAGTGAATGTGATATAAGTAGAATATTTGGACTAGAGTTAGTATCTGATCCTAGTAGCTCAGTTAGTTAGAGGGCGAGGTAAGAGTTGGAGAGGTTCGCGGATCGAATCCCGGAGCTGGCAGAAGTTATTTATAATAAAAAAAACTTATTATTTAAAAGTAAGTTTGAGTGAATGTGATATAAGTAGAATATTTGGACTAAAGTTAGTATCTGATCCTAGTAGCTCAGTTAGTTAGAGGGCGAGGTAAGAGTTGGAGAGGTTCGCGGATCGAATCCCGGAGCTGGCAGAAGTTATTTATAATAAAAAAAACTTATTATTTAAAAGTAAGTTTGAGTGAATGTGATATAAGTAGAATATTTGGACTAGAGTTAGTATCTGATCCTAGTAGCTCAGTTAGTTAGAGGGCTAGGTAAGAGTTGGTGAGGTTCGCGGATCGAATCCCGGAGCTGGCAGAAGTTATTTATAATAAAAAAAACTTATTATTTAAAAGTAAGTTTGAGTGAATGTGATATAAGTAGAATATTTGGACTAGAGTTAGTATCTGATCCTAGTAGCTCAGTTAGTTAGAGGGCTAGGTAAGAGTTGGTGAGGTTCGCGGATCGAATCCCGGAGCTGGCAGAAGTTATTTATAATAAAAAAAAACTTATTATTTAAAAGTAAGTTTGAGTGAATGTGATATAAGTAGAATATTTGGACTAGAGTTAGTATCTGATCCTAGTAGCTCAGTTAGTTAGAGGGCTAGGTAAGAGTTGGTGAGGTTCGCGGATCGAATCCCGGAGCTGGCAGAAGTTATTTATAATAAAAAAAACTTATTATTTAAAAGTAAGTTTGAGTGAATGTGATATAAGTAGAATATTTGGACTAGAGTTTAGTATCTGATCCTAGTAGCTCAGTTAGTTAGAGGGCTAGGTAAGAGTTGGTGAGGTTCGCGGATCGAATCCCGGAGCTGGCAGAAGTTATTTATAATAAAAAAAACTTATTATTTAAAAGTAAGTTTGAGTGAATGTGATATAAGTAGAATATTTGGACTACAGTTAGTATGTGATCCTGGTAGCTCAGTTAGTTAGAGGGCTAGGTAAGAGTGCCAGAGGTTCATTGTTCGAATCCCGGGCCGGCTGTGAGGTTAAAAAATAAAAAAAAAAAAAGAGGAAGGTAGGTGTAACGTAAGAAGTGAGGAGATTTGGATGTTGATTACTGTGTATGTTTTTTCTAAAAAAAAAGTTTGTATCGACGTTAGTATGTAAATAGAATTTGGTATTGAAATGTATATTTATATGTTTATTATGTATGTGTGAAAATTAACACATAGTGATATGTGTTAATGTATGGCATATAAAGTTATATAAACAAATTATGTATGCATGTGTATAAAATTAGAGAGAGTGTAATGAATGTATGTATGTATGTATGTGAACAAAGTTAAGAAACAGACTTGTGGAGACACAACACCAGGAAGCTGATAAGTATACAGAGATGTAGGTGGAAGTAATATAAAAAGATATTAATAAGTATTCAGTATGATATATACTTTGAAAAAGTTGATAAACAGTCTTGTGCATACATGATACTTGTAAGTATGTATATATGATTAAAGATGATAAGAAGCCTTGTGCAAGCATAGAGAGAGAAATATATATATAACTAAAAAAGTTACATTCAAGTATGTAGAACACAGTGGATACTGGGTTAAAGTTGACAAACAGTCTTGTGCAGACATAACACTTGTAAGTTGATAAGTATGCAGATATGAAGATACAATAATATAAAAAGACATCCACAAGTATTGAGTATGGTATTTACTGTGAGAAAGTTGATAAACAGTCTTGTGCAGACGTGGTACTTGTAAGTATGTATATATGATTAAAGATGATAAACAGCCTTGTGCAAGCATAGGACCTGGAAGCATAGAGAGACAAATATATAAATAAAAAGATAAGAGTTACCTCCAAGTATAGAACACAGTGGATACTGGGTTAAAGGTGACAAACAGTCTCGTGCAGACATTACACTTGTATGCAGTAAGCATAAAGAGTTCAACATATGGTAATAAAAGAAAGAAGATACCTAGAAGTGTGGAGTATTGTATAAACCATGTAGAAGATGATAAACAGCCTTGTGCAAGGATATCACCTGCAAGCATACAGAGATGAAGATAAGTGACAAGAAGAGAGACACCTACAAGTATACAATGTGGAAAAAGTTTAAAGTTAACAAACAGAGTTCTGCAGTTGTGCGTACGAAAAAAAGTGGGACTTAGTATATATTTTTTTTTAAAAGAAAAAATATATACTAAGTCCCAGAGCAGAATGCATGCCAAAAGCAGAAAAAAATCGGCCAGGGCTTCCGCGCCTCCGGAGAAATGCAAGCAGAAAGCAGAAATAGACAAAATGCTGCAAAAGTGCTAACAGAACAGCAAAAATTACACAAAGTTCCAAGGAACTGAGCATAATTTTGCCATTCTGCTTGCACTTTCACAACATTTTGTCTATTTCTGCCTTCTGCTTGCATTTCTCCGAAAGACTTTGGAAGCCCTAACCGATTTTTTCCTGCTTTTGGCATGCATTCTGCTCTGGGACTTGTCTACAAGTCGATGGTCTAGAACCATACTTTCTCCCAAGAACATTGTTTTCAAGTCATGTTATGCACTGAATGTACCATTTCCATGGGCATTCTGGGAATGAAATAGGAATTTTATATTTCAATTACTAAAACCATCAGTAATCAAAATATCAAATTCCTATTCTATTCTCTCAACACCCACAGAAATGGTACACTCATCTCATAACATAAATTTCAAACAATGCCCTTAGAAAACAGTATGATTCTAGACCATCGACGTCTATCCATAATTTAGTTGCACTTCATCAACATATGCTATATTTGTACAGTTCCAACAAGTAAATTAAGCATGAAATTGAATAGCACAACAAATTTACACTTGATACGACAAGAACACTTTAACATATACATATTATACACAGGCTTTTCTTCCCTATTTTTTTTCTGTCGTTGAATGTCAAGTCAAATAGGTCCAATTTTGTTTGCAAATGTCAGTGTTCTAATGTATTTCTATGCTATATAATGTATATTCACATGGTTATATTCACTGAAGTATTTGTCCATCATGAAAAAATAACCTTCAACTCACATCACAAAATTTTTAAACAGCTAACATAATTTCAAAATGACATTTTACTCAAAGGGACTATTACTTTTTTCATATAATTGTAATTCTAGACTGTTTTAATCATGAAAGTAGACTTGAATTTATTTCAATCAACTAAAAAACTTCAAACCATAAATAAACATCATTAAATAAACTTTGAAAGGATCAAATTTACTTTAAATATATATGTAAGACTCAACATTATTCAAAAAAAATACTTCAGCTTTATAACCACCGTTCTCTGTCACAGTCACTAACACTTCAATTTTCTGCATATGTATCTATGTATGTATATATCCATCTAATAAATGTAAGTATCTATTCATGTAAATATGCAGTCAATCAAAATATGTAGTCAATATAATTATGTACTCATCTAAGATTCCAGTCATCTTTGAATTTAGTCATATTAGTATCTACTCCTCCATCTAGTCATTTATATATCAGTCATGTGTCTATTAATGTCTATAGTCATCAACATATGTACACGTCCCTAACTATGTATACATTTATGTATATCAAATCACAGCCTGTGCACAACATGTAACATATTAAACAAATAACTTGTCATATCAGCATAATGTGTGTAAAACAATTTCATACTCAAATACAAACTCCAGTATATATTTATGCAACTTATAACATCAACACCCTTCACATTAAAACCACAATCTGTAGCTTTTGCCAGTATTACCCATAATTACACTTATACCTAAATCATAATCCCTATCACACCATCTTACATGCTAACTAAATTACACACTATTATATAAACTAATACAACTTTAAATTTAAACTAAAATTATTCTTCTCAGTATATTGTATGTAGCACTCTTCTCATCCAAGATTACACAACGCCTGTTATTGTAGACACAATAGCAATTGTACAATCGAGGAAAAAAAAAATAAGTGCCTTCACAAATCTTGATGTCATCTTCTTCATCCAAACTCTTCTCAGAAGTAAAACATCACCACAAAACAAAAGTTAATCCTTTCACGACCACCTATCAATTTCTTTTCAAAATAAATTATTTTCTAATTTTGTAACAATTGGGACATTTTAACCCCCCAAGCACTAACACCCTTGAATATAAATACAGTATCAAAAATAGAGCAAATAATTACAAAACTTTTTTCTTTATTAAAAACAAAATATTTATATTCCAAATAAATTGTAAGGAAAAAAATTATGTGTCAATCATATTTACTCTAATATACACCAGCCTTGAAAAAAATTAACCTCAATACTAAACTTATGCACTCAATTAAATTCAGTAATAGCATATTTCAACTATTTCTCTTAGCCTTTCAACTTATATCCAACTACTATATTTCATATGTATCTCTCTCATAACTCTAACAGGGCACACTTCATGTTCCATTTATGCCAGACATACATATAAATATATAGTCGTTACATGTAAGTTGAAAGGCTAGGCCCAAATACTCTAAATATACTAGTACTGAATTGAATTCATGTATAAGTGCAATCTCTCATAAAAAATCCACTTTAACTTCATTTAATTTTATTAAATTTAATATCCTTATTCAATCATTTAGTTCAACTACATTCAAATCAATTCATTATAATAATTTATAATTATTACTTATGTTACTTTGAATTTCAGAAGTCAATTCCATTTTAATAATTTAAATACATCAATCAAAATAAATCCTCCAACTTAAAACATTTATATTACTCCTACTTTTTTAACAAAATCACAACTTCTTAACTAACCAACAATGTATCTTTAAACCTAAAACTTATCATTTAATTTCGTTAGAGCTTGAAAATGCTGTGTATCCATAACAACAAATTCCTAATTACATTTACTATTTAAAAACATTCCTCATTCACAACAATTCTAGAATTTAAATTTTATACTTTTAAAATACTATTAACAAAAATAGTCTTCAATACTCTATCAAGAATCACTATTTTCAAGCTCTTCTCTACTTTCTACAAAACACAAAAATTCTATCAGTAGAATGCCAATGTCTTATCCAAGTCAAGTGCATGCCATCAACAACGAGAATAGCAGTTACATGATAACATACACTCAACAATATAATTTAAGGGGAAAAAATTATAAAACAGGGAAAAACGAACATACAAAGTTGCAGATTCAATATAAAAATTGGTAAAATATACCACATGAACATGACTTCTAAAAAATTATTAACTTTCTTAATAATTAATAAATATTAAATGCATATAAAATATATTTTATATCAAATTAACAATTTCCCTAAATATAAATTAATTTACATTTCATATAATCTATTCACCACACTACATTGGCATTCTTTACATTATTATTACTATTATTATTATTATTATCATCATTATCTTACATCTAAAGATAAATCAAGGGCTCCAGTATAAAAAATTGACAACTTATATTTCTCAAAAAAAATCTGTATTATCAAACTCTTGATTCAGTTTTAAAATATTTTGCTTGTATTAAAAAATATATATCAAATTCCTTTTTTAATAGATATAAAAAAACATCAAGCACATTCAGCCCTTAATATAATTTATTTCAGTAAAAAATGTTTTTTCTGTGTTGTCAACTTTTCCAAGAACACCCCCTCAATTGTTGATTCCAGAACTCCACTAAATTATTCATTTCAAATAACTGTATGATTTTACATATATTCCAACATTCATCAATCTTAACATAATAATTCCAAGGCCTAGAAGGCCCTTAGCCTACCAACCAGCTGCTGGCCTCACATCCACATGTGTCACACACAGAGATAGATGATCATCTAGCCAGTGTAGGACTGACATGTGGCCAGCATGTCGAGTCCACCACCCATTATAGCTCGTTTTCTCGATTTCGAACCACTACTTAATGTAGCTACCCAAATGCCCCACAATGCTGGGTGGACACTGGTCCCATACTGGCCGAAATACCATGACAAAATTTCTTCTCCCATGGACACTCGAATCAGCTCAAGTCCCATAGCTTTGCGCCAAGGCTTCCTGCCTTAACCACTCAGCTACAGATATTTCTTAACATAATCCTTCATTTCTTTAAAATCATCTTAACTAACTGGTTAAACTTAATTTTTACATTTTCAGTACTCTAAACATCTCTACTATTGAATTTTAACATCTTATATTCTATACTTCCTCAACAAAATATCCTACAAAATTAATCAATTACATTTAACTCAATTCTAATTAAATAACTCTGCATTATTATCTCATCTCTCAAGTTCTTTTACATCCAAATTAAGACTAACAATTCTGGAACCAACAATTTAACTAAAGAGCAGAAATATTAAATCATTCAAGTGCCATGTCATATTTTTATATCATATTCTTGAAATTTATTACCATCACTATATATATATATATATATATAAGCCAGCCTCAAAAGACTAATAATTACATTTACAAGATATTATATATATATATATATATATCCTTTAGATATTTACTTTCTCAAATGTACATCAATTCACCATGAAGCATACAGTTATGAATTTATTCATGGCACAACAAATTTTAAATAATATCTCCACTCTTTAAACTTAATAATAACAATAACATAATAATTATATACATTCCCTCCCACCCTCTCTCCCTCCCTCCCACCTAGTCAACAGTTGCATAAATATAATAGAGTTTGTAACTTGTTTGAACTTACAAATATAGCATATGTTGTTAAGTGCAACTAAATTACAGATAGACTCCTGATGGGCAACAGGTTGTAGGAAACACATTGAGTAACAGTTCACATCAACTCATAGACACAGCTCAGTTATTCACAACAAGTCGTAGCTTTGGACACAGAATCTCTGTCATAATTAATTTATTTTGACACAGCCACTAATATAAAATAATCTGTTTTTCAAACTTATTTCATCCCCTCATACAAGTCATTCCTACGAAGAACATAAAATTAATATAAATTCGAAAATGCATTCTATCTCCTCTCTTTTTTCAATTTAATTATTTCAATAAATCCTACAAGTTCTTATTTCAAATTTATTTTATATAAATAACATGATCTACAATATATTCTATTTCCTACCCACAAAAATATTCTGTGAAACCATTCAACCCTACGGTTTATTCCCACGCGGACTTATGCTCTCCATACATCCCTCTCCTAATCATTTCCAACCATTCCCTGTTGTATAATTTACCTCCAAACCATAGTTCATATTATTCTCCTACCTCTTCCCTGTATCACTAATTTTCATTAATACCAAACGTAATCCAGTATTAAAATCTATATACTTTTTTCAATATTGATCTTCATTATTAGATTCCGCATTATCTATCAATAACACTAAACGCCCTACTGCTAGCAGAACCTTCAAAGCTCCTTCCTTCCTAGACAATTCCCTTTCTCCACTTAATTCCAGATTTCGCCTCGGTTATCACCCTTTCTTAACAACCGCCTTCATCCCCCAACTCATCTCCCTTACACTATTATGCCACTGTAAAAATACTGACCTCATCAGAATTCGAACCCTTGACTTTTACCATATAGCCAACGTCTTAACCAACTACGGAACCATCTATCCCTAACATCTTTCTCTATTTCACTTCCTCCCCCACCTAAAAATCTACACTTCGTTAATTCTATCCACCTACATTATATTAACAACGATCGAAAATTCCATCGCACTATTCATTCCGATTCTCTCCTACGTATATCAAACGATAACCACTACAGACATATTTGGTTCATCAAATCTATCCTATTTTGTTTCATCCCAAATTCCTAACTATCGCATAACTTCTCAAACGCCTACTACTTGGCTGTGTCCATAAAATCATTCAAATTAAAAAAAAAAGTACTGAAGTATTATTCTGGCATTATTACAACATTGCCAACTTTATAATACCTCAACACTTTCACATTCAGTGCCCACAGTACAACACACTTGTAAACAACTGAGCAGCATCTGCAAAAAATGACAAGTTGATATCGTAAACTGCACTCTTATCAGTAATAATTTTAAGTTAAAAAGGTAAACATGGAAACAAAACAGGTTTAGCATTCTGCACATTCACACACCACCACCACCACACAAATACACTTGCAAGTTCATTTAAATTCTGTACGCTGTAACTCCATCTATAGTAAAACCAATTAATTTTCAATACATTTCATCAAACCATCTATATTTAACAATTATTTCTATGAATCAGATAGTCAAATTGCACGTAACTACAATCCGCTCCTGTAATCCCCCCCCCCCTTATCGTATTACAGATTCCCCACACTCAAAATTATAAGTCAGGTTTTCACAATCATTTCTTCAATTCTACCATTTCTCCTTCAAAAAATTACATTCGTTATATTTCACTTGCATCTGTCATTCTCTCGGAAGGTAACCTCCCTCTAATCCCCGCGTCGCGTAGGCGGGACAATTCTTTAAGATAGGCCTAAATAAAAATACCTTACTAGGTGTACTTATTAATATTTTATTCCTTACAATTGTATGTAACAATATTCTAGACATTATGCAATCATACGGCTATCTATATATTCTAAACCTGATTTAACTTCGTTGAGTCCTAAACAAGAACGTAAAATCTCCAGGATGTTAATTACAATTATTAATACCATTATTATTGAAATACTATTTTCAAAACTTACTAAAAACAATTAATTAAAACTCTAAAAACTGCCACTACTAAATAAAATTTTCATTTCGAAATTAATTAGGCCTATATAAACATAATTATATTAACCCATTAAGTTTCATGACCTAAACATACGTATCCCTACAAATTTTAAATCTCAATTTATAATAGTCATCTTCTGTTATATCATCCCTTATAAAAAATATACACTCTACAAATATTTACTTTCAATAAAAATGCGACTAACTAATATGATTTATGAAACATTTAAATTCAATACCCATTCACTTACGAACTTCATTCCTCCTCAATTCGATTCACTTTATCACTGCCACAATTTAAAAAAATGCTTTCCCTGTAATTGCACTATAAACAATCATATCTGTCAGACCCACACCTGCCTATAACATTATGGATGAGTTAAAATTAACACAAAAATGTTATAAACAGATGTGGCTCTGACACACATGATTATTTCTAGTCCAGTTATAGGGAAACGTATTTTTTTAAATCTGGGTTACACACCTATGGCACTAAAGCACTCCTACATCTGATATACACTTCCTTAAAATGCATCCTAATATTATCTTCCCACCTTTCCCTACACGGTCCTAATCTTCTTTTCCCAATTTTTTAAAAAATATATTATAAAACATTTCCTTAAAGGAATTGTCCAATTAACTTAAAATCACGTTCTCTATATTAAAACACAAACAAACGCCAAAAATCCCATACCATAGCCGAGTGGTAAAGGTAACATCTCTTGCCGCAGACCTACGAGACTTCCGCTCGTTCCGGTATCCAAAGGGAACAAATGTTCTCATAGAATTTCGGCTAGTACGGGGCCGATGGTCACCCAGCATCGTGATACATTTGCGTACATGCAATAAATAGCGGCTCTAAGTTCAGAAAACCAGATATATAACGGATGGACGAGCCGACATACAGACAAATCACCCCACACACTCCCACGATGGTAGTCTACCCCTGTCATAACATATGTAGATGTCAAGCCAGCAGCCGACTGGTAAGTCAACAGCCTTCTAGACTACTCGCGCCATGACATTTAATTTACGAATCTCAATTCTAAACATCAAGTATTTCATTTATATCGTATTTTCCCCCCAATGCCTCATAAATGATCATCTCGAAATATACACAATGTTTATAAAAAGTAAACTAACACTGCATCCACCTTACTGTTTCAAAAATAAATCGTCTTTTAATTTATAGACGAACCAACCATCTTAATTTATACCCGTGAAACTGAATATCATATGTCAAACATTTTATATAAAAATTCCTTCCCTCTTCATAAAATGTTTTCCTCCCCAACCCCTCAAAAAATATAACGCAACAAATATTACAACTATCCTATTCCTTCATAAATTACGCTGCAAAACATCAAACTATAAATTATCGATTTCCTACAAATTTTAACACATTTAAAAAAAAATTATATAACTTCGTCATCTCACAGAACTTGAATGAACTTGTCTCACTACAACACTTCAAACTAACAAAATACTACCAAACAAAAACTGATTAATACATTTTACAGAATCGTTAACCAAAAACAACAAGCATACATCTGCACACTCAACTCATCATTACACGATATTCTCTACAATACAACACATTACATAGACAGTGCCCGTAAAACCTTACTCATTCAAACCACAGCCCTTTTTAACCTCCTCCACAAATTTCACACTTTCTTTCTCCCCTTCCTCTTTCCTTCCTTCCTTTCTTTCTTTCCTTAATTATAACTTTCCTTCTTCCTTCCTATCAAATTTACTTCTTCCATTAAACTACTATATTAACAACTTATTATTCCTCTAACGCTACATTCACACATAGGCCATACATACATCTTTTTTACTCGGACAACTGAAATTTAGCCCTCATTTCTATCATAAATACGATCTACTTTCTCCCACAACTAATCACAAAATATTTTTCTTATACAAGATATTAACAAGTTTAAAACAAAATGAATAAATCTTTAATGTACAAAAATTTTTCGGTTGCCAAGTTTTTTTTTATTACTTATTTCTTTTCCATACCCCATACATATCCGTCTACCTATTTCACTGCTTAACTAATCTCCTAACTTTTTCCAAACATTTCTTCATATCGCCTCCTTAAGTCATCCCTTTTACACCAATACAGTGCATCTGCACATAATTTATTCCTATTTCACGTATAAATATAACTACTTTTATCGTATGTTTCATCAATTACATTATTTTTAGTAATTATATTAATTCTAATTACGAATTTCTAACCACTATTCGTACTAACTGAGAAAAACTAGAAAAAACCCTCACGTTTTTAATGTAACCACTTACAAACCCCCCCCCCCTGCTATCTCCTCTAATTTATTTCTAACACGAAGAGCCTATTCTCTACTACTACGCTGTAAATACATTTATTTCCACTTCATTCCTTTCGAACTTAACTTTTTTTTTCACAAATTTATTTCTTTTACTTATTTATTTATTTTTGCCCGATAATGGAGTTAAAACCGTAAGGTCTTCTCTTCCATTTCACCAGGTTAAATTATACACATAATAGCAATCGTTGGAACATAAAATTATAATACTTCATAAACCAAAAAAAAAGTATTAAACACTGCCCCGATAACTAACTCCAAATATAGAACCCGCTGATTCATGACCACACGCAAATAACCTCTCCATACATCCCTATTCTCACCTAATGTATTCCAATCATACTATTTATAATTCTCCTCCTTAAATCATAGTTTGTATTATTCACCCGCCTCATTCTTCTCACGCTTACAATACTCTTTTCCATGCCTCTCTTTCATTCTCCACACGTTCCACTTATTCACTAACACAATCCAAATTACTAATTAAATAACCATCTAAATAAAACAACATTAATACACTAATTTACTCACACATTACATCTTTAAAAGATTAAATTCACTCAATGGATCATTTCATACTATCCATGCTTCATTACCAATCGTAACACTTATTGACATCTCCCCCCCCCCTCGTTTAAAATTTAAATTTAACAAATCCAAGCTTGCGCTAGTTCCAGTCCCCATCGGGGAATAAATTTCCTCATTCAATTTCGACCACTATCCCACCGATAACCCATCAAGCATTGTGAAAAATGTCAGTAACTACAATAATTTGCGACTCCACGTTTACAAAACCGGCTATAGCCTAATGCCTCATAGACCAGACATCCTGACTACATGTCACCCCTATACTGTCTCAATCAACATCCACTTCCCTTTTTTAAATGCATATGTCCGCATTAGCCCGCGGGCACGCCAATGTCCACTAAAATTCGCACTTCAGTTAAATGACTCAATGCTACTATCATTCCTATATAGAGGATCATCACCGCGCCGACATGAGCTCTCCATACATCCATAAACTGAGATATTTTTTTAAACATTCCCAGTATAATTCACCTTCCTAAACGCATTACATTTTTTTTATTTCATAGTAAAATTATACGATAATTCATTCATCTAATAACCGCCTAATTCTATCTATTGCAACGCCACACTTTTAACTAAGTTACAAAATAATCATGTATCAGAAACTACAGCATTTAAAAAAAAGTAAATTCCACTGTTATATAGCAAAAATTTGATATTTCTCCGTTTAATAACCTCGGCAATCGATATTACACATATCATTTCCGAACATAATGAAACACATTTACAACAGCTTCTTACCCAGTCTCAAACAATACTGTGAACTGTCATTTTCAATACCGCCCTTATCTGCCATAAAATAATCAATTTTATTAAAAATTAGTACCCATTTATTCACTCTCTCACTCTCTCTCTATCTCTCTCTCTCTCTCTCTCTCTCTCTCTCTCTCTCTCCTTCTCTCCTCTCTCTCTCTCTCTCTCTCTCACATTGAATACAGAAATTAACTACAAACAAACTACTCATCACAAAAAATTCATTCCTTAAACAGGGTTGCCAAAATTTCTCCAAACTTCCAAATTGTATAACTACAAAAACGCAAAATACCGATAACTAAATATTTTAAAGATATATTATAAAACCAAAACTGCATTAAACGCTTCCAACTAATTCCTTTATCTCTAAATTTTATTAATATTTACTAACATAATATTCATTCGTTCAATCTCGTAAATAAAATATAAAAAAACTTAATGTAAGTAGCGAAACCCGGTTAATAAAATTGATATTAAAATTTAACTGTACGAAGAGCAAACAATTACATTTCAATATAACCTCAAAGTAACAAAATTGCGAAGGGAAAAACATTACAATATTCGTTTAACTGATGATAGCTGAGAAGTCTCAAAGGATCATGCCTCCTTGCAGTGTTTTGGGACTCCCGCTAATTAAAGTTTCCATAGGGGAACAAATTTTCTCGCGTAATTTCGACTAACATGCAATCCGTGCCCATCCTGCATCGTAACGAAACTGGATATATACAATAAGAAGCGGTTCCACGTTGACAAAACCAACTATAACGGCCTGGGGACCCGACATGCTGACCATATGTACCCCTATCCTAGCGGATGATCGTCCACCTCTGTGATTAACACATGTAATTGTGCAGCCGGCTGCTAGACTTAAGACCTTCTAAATCTGTCCCGCCTTGAACTTGCGGGTTTCTTATTGTCATTATTTTGCAACTCGTACTTAACCAACGTTTTTAACACCTCTCATCACTTACATCACAATTAAAATCTCAGCGCCAAATAATTGAAATATTTTGCTCACAGCTATACTTTTTCAAGCTCAAAATCCCATTCACCCCATTCGGAATTCCAACCGACGAACCTTTGTCAAAATAATTAAAGGGGCTCATCAAGGATATAGGCCTACATTTTCCTACCACGTACAAAGGCCAAAATACTTAACCAATGTTCTTTTAAATATGACACCTAACTAACTTATCACCTACTGCACAAATGTGTGTCCAGGTGGAACATGTCCTCTCTCCCATAATGAACAACTACTACCGTCCACTTTGCAATGGCAACAACCATTTCAGTTGCTTGCACAGCCTTTCATGCATTCATTTACTAAATTCATGACCAGTGAGACAAAACACACACAACAGAATGAACCACAGTATCATTTTAAATATTTGGCAACCCTATTTTACTCACACTTTCAAACTTGCTACAACACTACATAATCACTCATTCACATTACACACTCACAACACAGAGAAAAAGTTACAAGCCTTAATCAAATCTTATTTACACGCTTTCAAAAACCTCAACTCATATCACGTACCAAATTCCTTCATATTTATCCTATACTTGCTCAATTTCTATTCTTATCTATTCACCCAGAGACAACAATCTATTTTCTGCAACCAAACACGCCATATTAAGATCATTAAAAAAACAAGAAGAGTAAGTAAAGTGATCCCACAACAGGTCCGGAGGCCCTTGGAGTAGTACGAACTTAAGGCTCCCACTTTTTCTACACAATCGGCACTTTACGTCAGCCGGTTGTCAGCCCTACGTCACGGCCACCTTTACCCCCAGAACAAGCGTCTGGTACTCATTCCGTTAGAGGCTGAGTCGACCCCAGGGCCATAGTGCCGCCAGAGGGTTTGGGTTTGGGTCAGTTTATAAATCCTGACCCCAACGGGACTTGAACCCTCGACCCTCCGGCTAAACAAGAAGAGTAAGATCCAATTCGTTAACCAGTTACATTAAAGACTTTATTGTTAAATATTTCCACCGCTGTGGTATCGAGGAAGCGTGCTCCCTTATCACGCAGCGAGCCCGGCTTCGATTCCCGGCCATGACAGGCTGCCGGGTGAAGTTTTTTCGGGGTTTCCCTCAGCTGTAAGACAAATGTCAGGAAGCTTAGGACCCAACGGTCCCCGAAATCATCCAACCATCATCATCATCCTTATCGTTATCATCATCTTTCAACCGGTGTGCAAAGCCCGGGAAGCTACCACACCTAAAATTCCCTACTAAAGCTGCAAAGCATAGCATGCAGATGCTATGATTGCAGTGAAAAGACCTTACCCTCGAGCAGAATTACTATGGAATGAATTGTTAAATACTGATCATCTGTCTTCCTTATTGCAAGAGGCCATATATCGTATCCATCCAATATTTTCTGGCATCAAGATGAAAGTACTTAAGTCCGATATCAGTTTTTCTTTTTTTCAAGATTAATATGTAAAAAATACGGCACTTTTCTTCCTCTATCATAAGATAAAACTTTGTAAATGGTAACTCATCTCTTATTGTACAATATCCCTTCCTGAGAAGTATTGCAAATTTCGATTTAGTAATAACCTATCATGAAATGTTATGTTTTTTAAGACTTATCTATGCTTATCCTCTCGCAGCTATTATTTTTTTCAGTTTAACATTTTTAGTTGGTATAACAAGAGTCTCTCGAGTGTACAAAACAATTCCTTTATAAGGTCAACCCTATCCTTAATTTCTTTAAAAAAGAATTTTCAAAAATATACATTACATGTTTCCTGTTTAATTGCTACACCTAAACATTTAAAAAACACGTTTCTCTGTTTCATTTTATTTCAGTAATATGTAACTTGTTTATTATGCGCCGAAGTAGACCTACGAAATAAGTAAACCTATTTTCTTTTTCAATCAATACGATAAAAATACCAAATCCTGATTTCAAAACACTCCTAAAATTAACTACAAATTTTTCCTATTATTCATTCCTATTTTTTATTTACATATTTTCTGTCCAAAATACAATTCATTGTAACTTTTCCTCACTCTGTCACACACACACACACACACACACACACACACACACACACACATATATATATATATATATATATATATATAATACATCTATCTACGTTACAAATACATAAAACATATGAAAAGAGAATTTACGTACAATAATAAGTATTAACATATTGTTATTAATTTCACTGTATAGCTTACTTATTTAACTTGTAATGTAATCCTAATATCATGTCCTTCTCGATTGTTCTATCTTATTAGTAAACACCGTGCCAAAAGCACGTATGGCTTCCTACACGTGCGATCCATTTGTCAAATAAATTGTTTACAACTTTATTCCTAATTAAAATATAAAATTATGGAATATTCCCTGAAAGGTCCGTCTCCTTAACTTTATTAGTTATTCAACTGTAAGCCCTTTAGGTCCCATCATCGGCAGGATTCAAATTCTTATAAAAGTTAACTTTATTCTTAAGATACAAATTTAAAATATTTTCCTTTTCCTCCTCAACTATGTTAAATATAGTATTTTAACACAGTTGAGGCCGACGGCACCTGCCACAAGGTACATATACCTCAACGGAAATGGTTATCAATTTTATTAGCATTGACTTTATTCGTTACTCTAATAACATCTTAATACAGACTACAACACGGCATTGTCTAACATACAGGCTTATAGCCGCGTGGACATAATCTCTTTATACATCCCTGTCCTGAGCTAATGTTTACCAATCATCCCCTGTATTAACTACTTCCCTCAAAACATGCTTCATGTTCTCCCACTTCATTCTTCGTCCACCAACTAGACGCTTTCCCTCTGGTATTCCTACAACAACTTTCCTTGCCATCTTTCATTTCCCATTTGTACCAAATGTCCTGCTCATTGCACTCTACGAAACTTAAGTATTACGGAGTATTATATCTGGTTTCCTATAAATATATGTAGCTCACTCTTAAGTAGTCTTCTCCATTCGCCTGCCTGTTAAAATTGTACTATTATTAATAAACATAAAATATTTTTTTCAACACCCCCCCTCTTCTTAAAAAACTACTCGTAGCTACCATCCTTCCCACTAATTCCGAGATTCCTTTCTTCATGTACGGCCAAGATCGATCCATTTTACAAAACTATCTCTATGCCTTATTTTGAAAGGGAAATAAAACGTTTATCACATCAAACAAGAAGCCTGACGAAAGTGGCATCTGAGAAAAATGTGTTGCCCCTTTTAGACTCAAATTTCTATTCATATTCTTATTACCTGACCTATATATGTAATAACTTTTTATTTCCTTCAAATCTCACCATATACGCTATTCAAAATCATCCCTTGGTGCAGACCTAAGAGACTTGCCCTGGTTCGAGTCCCCATAACTAACTCACTGCCACTACCCAACCCGTATCTTCATAGCCGCGCAGACATAAGCTCTCCATACATCCCTATCCTGAGCTAATCTTTTCCAATCATCCCCTCTGTAATCTACTTCCCTCGAATCATAGTCAATGTTGTTTCTCCCACCTCACCTCATTCTTGGTCTACCAACTGGGAGTTTTCCCTCTCCTTTTCCTACAAGTAGCTTCCATGTACCTCTTTCATTCCCCATTCATGCCACATATCCTGCCCATCACAGTCTACGAAACTTAACTATTCTAATTATATCTGGCTTCCTATAAACACCATGTAGTTCACTGTTGTCCAGTCTTCTCCATTGACCTGTCTGTTCATCTCTCTTTGGTCCAAATTTTTTCCTAAGAGGTTCGAATCCTCATGGGGGAAGAATAATATCATAATACGATCCAATATGGGACCGGTACCCACCCAACATTGTAAGACATTTCTGTACCTACAGTAACAACTACCTCCACGATTAACGCCTTGGGACCTGACATAACCGACTACATGAAACCCCTCTACTAGCTGCTTATCGTTCACCTTAATAAATATACATCCCGAGCCCCGTCGTACTATCGAATTGTATTTTTTGTCTTTACTAATTTACTGACTTATAAACGCTTCTACGTGTAAGTAATCATTACTTTCAAATCTTACACTCTACGCAATTCACTGGCACTATCAAACTCGGGCCGTCATGACTGCGCGAAGATAAACTCTGCATATATCCCTACTCTCAGCTACTGTTTCGCAATTATCCTCTGTATAATTAACCTTCTTCAAGTCATACTTAACGTTATTCTCCCACTTCATACAGCTTCCTTTCTCATTCTCCTACAAGTTTCCATACCCCTCTTCTATTCTTTATTCACAAATACTCGTAATATCCTCTCTTAAAGCAATAGACGATGTTTTATTGGATATAACATAACTCGAGGAATAACTGTTACATATATTCTATTATCTATCTATCTATCTACAATGACGTAACAGCCAATGTTGAGCCTTAGCCCATCCTATGTTAGGATCTAGTAGATCAAGTTAATTCAGTTACACTTATTTACCTACAAATGTCATGAATGTTATGCGGTCAATGTACCGACCCAACGAGACATCTAGCAGGCAACTAAGGTATTATTAGAGGTCATTAAATCTGTAATTTTTGTTTTAAAGGCTTCTTTATTCAGGCTTAACAATCTTTTACCAGCATGAAAATCTTCAAACTCGACACCCACGGATTCAAGTCCCTCCCGGAGGACTTGCTCCTTCAATTTTTCCATCCTAAAAAAATCCATCGCCCCCGTACGGGTTTGAATCTGCGACTTTCGTAAGATACAGACAATATATATATATTTTTTACTATTTTTTAAATTAACATTTTTAATATGTTATGCAATTTTAACCTCTACCCTGTTAATTTGCATTCGTCCACTCTTTTGCATATAATAATTTATAAAATGGCGAAATTTGAAAAACTTTCAGTTTCTTAACCGGTGCAATATATATATATATATATATATATATAGAGATCGTAACACAATTCCCAAGTGCTACGTCAAATTGTAAATAATATTATTTAAAACAGGCAAAATAATGAACTAATAAAGCCAATTTTATATTTATCAAAGTTAACACAATTTCAAAAAGGCTTACAAATCTCTAACTAATCTCGCCCTTTTAACATCAAAATAGTACATATTTACGAATCCCTATCTCCCCGGATTATACTTAGACCATTTAATCCCTAATTAGACGTTTTATTGCCTACGTTACTATGTAAATAAATAGACAAATAAAATTGACTCCTGACTTCAACCACAGCCTTCTGTTCCACTGCCCAACGCTTTACAAGACATTTTCTAACAACAGCAGCCACCTACCCGATACGTCTGTCTACCCCTACCACAATACATTTTCAATTCCATTTCACTTAAATCCACATTACAGTACTTCCCGTTAATCTATTTCCTATACTGTATATAGGCTACAGATACTTTCAGACTCTTCAACTCCCTATTACAACAAATTTGGGACTGCCGGATAGTAGCTTCCTTTAAAAAAAATTAATCGGTGTTTCAGCGGATTAATTGACTGTTCCTCATTTTTAGCTTCTCCAATAATATTCACTTGATTAAATTCAATTTTAGTTTCATTGTATAAATGTTTACTTATAATTTTTGTTCTATGTAATTTTTGTCTGTATTTTTTTCATTTCTTTCACTGCTCCAATGGAAGACAAAGCATTAATCGCCTTAATTCTGCCAGTTTAAGTAAACATTTACAATTATAATTAAGCATTAATTAATGCTCTATGTATTCTCATAAATTCTCTTTTCATAACTACATGTACATAAACAAACAAACACAAAACATACACAAATACACACACAACATACACACACTGAAAGATCGTGAGTTACTCAGGGAAAATTGTTAACCAGCTTCACAATAAAATATCACACTCTCTGAGATGCAATTTCATTACTTCGTTTACTCATTTTGCAAAATTAAAATTCTCATGAAAAGACTTTTGAAAAATTTTTACCTATCTTTATCGATCCTAGTTATTAAACACCAAAATTGATTATAACAAAAATATGTAATTGTATAATTTTTTTCGTAACACAACTTGGTATAAAAAATCACATTCGTCAACCAACAAAATAAAACAATTAGGAGTGTCGGTTAATCTGAACAGAAAATTCTAAATGGCTCTGTCGTTCGCAATTTTTAAATGTATCCCAACGATATTCTTTACGCTATTCAAATAAGCGAGAAAGGTATCCTACAAACACCTCCAAAATCCAACCATTGGAAATGGGAAATTACCTGAAAGACTGAATTTTATAAATCGCTCCATCGGCCGCCATACTTGTTTCTCGCAATAAAACTCTTTATGTAACATTTGGTTAAGAAAAATAATCTTGAGCTTGTTAATCTGTCAAATAGAACTATTAAGCGTAAACACAAACCCAAAATCTGACCTTTAAGTAGGAGCATGTATAAATTTCTACTTGGAGCAATATATCTTTTCTCACAATCTAACTTGGTAGTAAGTAAATATAATTTTATTATAAATGAAAATGTCCTCAACTCAGGGTCAGGTCGAGGAGTGAGATGAGATGAAGCCACCTATTATAGAAGTCTATGATTGACAAGAGTGCCGGTCGACCACGCCTGACGCACCATCACGGGGTCAGATGAAATAAATTAAATGGATGAGATGAGTATGGAGAAATGGTGCAATGAAATTGTGGTAGGGGCAAACGGGAGAAAAACTTGTCCTAGCTCTGTTTCGTCCAACATGAAATCCACACGAAGTGACCGAGACTCGATCTCGGAACCCCAGTGTTGAGAGGCGAGTGTCTAACCGCTTGACAATTCAATTATACAATCCATAAAACTAGCAAAATCGGACCATCAATTCGACCCCCTCATCAATTTGCTTAATTTACAAATCCTTGCATAATGGATTTTTAAAAAATATATATATATATATTTTTTCAAATTCCCCAGGTTTGTCTTTCGACATTCCTGGTTTCTCTCCTGTCATGGCGTAATTGTAACCCACTTCTGAGGTTGGGGCGCCTGGAAGGCGGGGTTACGTTGCCCCGATGATATGATGGTGATCAGATGATAGTGGTGCGCCAGGAGAGTCCCTAATCCTAAACTTAACCAAAGATGAATATGAATCATGATCATTGCGATGACCATATCATTTCGGGGACCGTTTCGGCCTTAAAGTTTTCCTGACATTTCTCTTACAGGTGAGGAAAAACCCCGATAAAAACCTCACCCAGAAAAACTGTCCCGACCGGGGATCGAACCCGGGCCCGCTGCGTGACAAGGCAGCACGCTACCCCGAGACCACAGCGATGAAAATTATCATATTTCATGGTATTATTACTGTCATCATTATAATATTATTATTATTTCCTTAATTACCGAAGATAAAATAATGCGCTTATTTCTGTATTCAGAGTCAATTCATATTATCAATATGTTGAAACATTTTTTTAATATAATTTAACACAAAACTAAAAACACTAAGAGAAGCGTACACACACATCTGAGCACCAAAACCAAACAGTATTTAATTTTTAACTATTAACTATAACTCATTGGCTCTTTCGAACCCATTAGATTCATGGCCACGCGGACATAAGCTCTCCATACATCCCCATCCCCAGCTAATGTTTTCAAATTATCCGCTGTACAATCTAGTTCCCTCAAATCATGGTTACTGTTATTTCATTTTGATCTGCGATCAACTAAATTCTCCACGCATTTAAAAATTCGATATTCTTCTAAAAATAATTACTTATTTATGGTTACATATTTCAGCAATTATTTCCCCAGTATACATTCCTCCTATAGTAGTTCAACGTTTCCTCTTATATAAGAAATTCATTTGAAATTACAGACTAATCTTATTAAAGTATTGTGACTCTCATACAAACTGTAGCATTTTTAAAGTAACTTTCATAAAGTCATTTAAAGTTCCTACTTGCAGTTTTATGTCCAATAGCGTCCAGATTTTAAAAGTAGATAATAGTTAAAAAAATGAAACAACACACTTTATTACAAAACCGAACTAAAAAATGAAAAATATTTTAATTTCCAACACACCTTGGATAAAATTTAAATTGTCAACAAAAAAATCATCTCCAACACATCTAGAATAAAACTAGAGTTATCTACAAAAAAATAATTATCCATCAAAAGCGTCGGGTGCTTTATATGGTTTTTTACGTTTTCTTCTTACACTTTACTTTTACCAATAACTGTTTATTATCAATATATAATGATGTAAAGCCACACCACGCTTTTGATGGTAAAATTATTTTTTTACATAACTCTACTTTTATTCTAGATGTGTTGGACATGATTTTTTTTTGCTGAACACTTTAATTTCTTCATGCGTGTTGGAAATTAAAATTATTTTTCATTTTTTTAGTTCGATTTTATAGGAAAGCGTGTTATTTATAGTTTTTTTTAAAGCTATTATTTATGTTTTAGTTTGGTTTTCTAAAAATGTAAATACTTTTAAATGTGATACTATTGTAGTATGAGCTAAAAGTAATACTGTTTTTAAAAAATCCTCCGGGCCGGATTTGAACCAGGGATCTATGGATTACTGTTATATTATATATGAAATTACTGTATTGTCATTGGTCCTTAACAAGTATACAAAGTTAAGAGTCGATCCAATTTTTTTAAGGGGTCAAAATCATGTTGAAACGATTCAGTTACTTTAAGCTAACATAAAGCGTGTAATATCCTAAATTTCCTGCTGACCACATGGCACCGAACCGGTCGACTCAGCCTATAAATGAAATGAGCACCAGGGGGACTGTGCTCCTAGGACTAACATCTCAAATGACACCTCTTGCCGATTTTCTCAAAGGTTGGAATTGTAATATCATATCCTATAGATCATCATTAACTTTGACTAACGCTCATATTAGCTATCTGTTAAGGTGTTCATTGTTTAACGTTATGCTAAACCCCTCGTTTCTGTTATATACATTTGCCTCTAAAACTACAAACATATAAAAATCATTACATAATTTCTAACAGGTTTAAAATTTCCAAAAGCCTCATGTTTTCAAAAAGCGAAATTCATTTATAAGCCTAAACTTTTCTTAAACTTCTATTTTCTTTTAATTCAAAGTATTTTTTTTTTTTAATATCAAGATATAAAAACCATAATATTTTTTCAAATCTAACTTTTCGAACATCAAAAATTTTTTCTAAAAGTTTCTCTTCTCTAAACTTTAATTTTCTTCCTAAAAGTAATTTCTTATTATAATCTTTCCCCCGCAAAAAGTCAACTCTTTTTTTTTTTCCCTACAAGTCAACCTCTTTTTTTTCACCACTACAAAGTCAACCTCTTTTTTTCCTACAAGTCAACCTCTCTTTTTCCCTACAAGTCAACCTCTCTTTTCCTACAAGTCAACCTCTCTTTTTCCCTACAAGTCAACCTCTCTTTTTCCCTACAAGTCACCTCTCTTTTTCCTCAAGTCCAACCTCTCTTTTTCCCTACAATGCAACCTCTCTCTTTTCCCCTACAAGTCACACCTCTTCTTTCCCTACAAGTACACCTCTCTTTCCCTCCAAGTCAACGCTCCTCTCTTTTCCTACAAGTCAACCTCTCTTTTCCCTACAAGTCTACCTCTCTTTTCTCCTCCAAGTCTAACCTCTCTTTTCCCTGTAATTCTCCCTTTTTTTTTCCTGTAAGTCTACCTTTTTTTTCCTGTAATCATCCTTTTTTTTTCCTGTACGTCTACCTTTTTTTTTCCTGTAAGTCTACCTTTTTTTTTCCTGTAAGTCTACCTTTTTTTTTCCTGTAAGTCTACCTTTTTTTTCCTTAAGTTACCTTTTTTTCTATAAGTCTACCTTTTTTTCCTATAAGTCTCTTTTTTCCTATAAGTCTACCTTTTTTCCTATAAGCTTCCTTTTTTTCCTCTAAGTCTATCTTTTTTTCCTGTGGGTTACTTTTTTTCGTATAAGTCTACCTTTTTTTCCGTAAGTCTACCTTTTTTTGCCTATAAGTCTACCTTTTTTTTCGTGTAGGTCTACCTTTTTTTCCATAAGTCTCACTTTTTTCCCATTAAGTCTACCTTTTTTTCCTCTAAGTCTACCTTTTTTTCGATAATTCTAGCTTTTTTTTCTATAATCTCCTTCTTTCTATAAGTCTCCTTTCTTTTCCTATAAGTCTACCTTCTTTTCTATAAGTCTACGCTTTTTTTTCCTATAAGTCTACCTTTTTTTTCCTTAAGTCTACCTTTTTTTCTAAAGTCTAACTTTTTTTTCCTTAAGTCTACCTTTTTTTCCTATAAGTCTACCTTTCATTTCCTATAAGTTACCTTTCATTTTCCTATAAGTTCACTTTCATTTTCCTATAAGTCTACCTTTATTTTCTATAAGTCACCTTCATTTCTATAAGTCTACCTTTCATTTTCCTTAAGTTACTTTCATTTCCTAAAGTTTACTTTCATTTTCCTATAAGTTACCTTTCTTTTCCTCTAGTCTACCTTCATTTTCTATTAAGTTACCTTCATTTTCCTATAAGTCTACCTTTATTTTCCTATAAGTCTCCTTTCATTTTCCATAAGTCTACCTTCATTTTCGATAAGTCACCTTTCATTTCCCTAAGTCTACCTTTCATTTCCTATAAGTCACCTTCATTTCCTATAAGTGTACCTTTCATTTTCCTACTAAGTCTACCTTTCATTTTCCTATAAGTCTACCTTTCATTTTTCCTATAAGGTCTACCTTTCATTTTCCTATAAGTATACTTTTCTTTTCCTATAAGTCACCTTTCATTCCTATAAGTCTACCTTTCATTTTCCTATAAGTCTACCTTTATTTTTCCTATCAAGTCTACCTTTCATTTTCCTATAAGTCTACCTTTCTTTCCTTAGTCTACCTTTCATTTCCTATAAGTTCTACCTTTCTATTTTTCCTATAATTCGGTCTACCTTTCATTTTCCTATAAGTCTACCTTTCATTTTCCTATAAGTCTTTCCTTCTTTTCCTAAAGCTACCGTTTTTTTCCTATAAGTCTACCTTCTTTTTCCTATAAGTCTACCTCTTTTCAATAAGCACCTTCTTTTCCTTAAGTCTACCTTCTTTTTCCATACGTCTACCTCTTTTCCTATAAGTCTCCCTTCTTTTTCCTACGTCTACCTTCGTTTTCCCAAAGTCTACTTCTTTTTCCCTAAGTCTACCTCTTTTTCCCATAAGTCTACCTTTTTTTCTATTCTACCTTCTTTTTCCTAGTCTACGTTTTTTTCCCTACGTCTATCTTCCTTTTTTCCCTAATCTACCTTCTTTTTCCCTAAGTCTACCTCTTTTTCCCATAAGTCTACTTCTTTTCTAGTCTACCTTCTTTTTCCTAGTCTACCTTTTTTTCCATAAGTCTACCTTTTCTTTTTCCCTAGTCTATCTATTTCTTTTTCCCTAAGTCTACCTTCTTTTTCCCATAAGTCTACTTCTTTTTCCCATAAGTCTACCTTCTTTTTCCCATCAGTCTACCTCTTTTTCCATAAGTCTACTCTTTCCCATAGTCTATATTCCTTCTTTCCCCTAAGTCTACCTTCCTTTTTTCCCATAAGTCTACCTTCTTTTTCCCATAAGTCTACCTTCTTTTTCCCATAAGTCTACCTTCTTTTTCCCATAAGTCTACCTTCTTTCCCATAAGTCTACCTTCTTTTCCCCATAAGTCTACCTTCTTTTCCCCATAAGTCTACCTTCTTTTCCCTAAGTCTACCTCTTCCCCATAAGTCTACCTTTTTTCCCCATAATTCTACTTCTTTTCCCGCATAAGTCTACCTCTTTTCCCCATAATTCTACCTTCTTTTCCCCCATAAGTCTACCTTCTTTTCCCTCAGTCTACTTCTTCCCCATAAGTCTACTTCTTTCCCCATAGTCTACCTTCTTTTCCCCCTAGTCTACCTCTTTTCCCCATAACGTCTACCTTCTTTTTCCCCATAAGTCTACCTTCTTTTCCCCATAAGTCTACCTTCTTTTCCCCATAAGTCTACCTTCTTTTCCCCATAAGTCTACCTTCTTTTCCCCATAAGTCTACCTTCTTTTCCCCATAAGTCTACCTTCTTTTCCCCATAAGTCTACCTTCTTTTCCCCATAAGTCTACCTTCTTTTTCCCCTATAAGTCTAACCTTTTCTTTTCCCTTCGCTATAAGTCTACTTCTTCTTTTCCCATAAGTTTATGCTACCTTCTTTTCCCCATAAGTCTACCTTCTTTTCCCCATAAGTCTACTTCCCTTTTTTCCCCTAAGTCTACCTTCTTTTCCCCATAATCTATCCTCTTCTTTTCCCATCAGTCTACCTTTTTGTCTTCTTTTTCTTTTCCCATAAGTCTCCCTTCTTTTCCCATAAGTCTACCCTTCTTTTCCCCATAAGTCTAACTACCTTTTTTCCCATAAGTCTACCTTCTTTTCCCATAAGTCTATCCTTCTTTCCCCATAAGTCTACCTCTTTGTTTCTTTTTTTTTTCCCCATAAGTCTAACTTTCTTCTTTTCCTATAAGTCTACCTTTTTTTTCCTATAAGTCTAACACCTTTTTTTTTCCTATAAGTCTACCTTTTCTTTTCCCATAAGTCTACCTTCTTTTCTCCTATAAGTCTACCTTCTTTTTTCCCCATAAGTCTACTACCTTCATTTTCCTAAAGTCTACCTTTCATTTTCCTATAAGTCTACCTCTTCCTTTTCCTATAAGTCTACCTTTCCTTTTTCCACATAAGTCTACCTTCATTTTCCTATAAGTCTACCTTTCTTTTCCTATAAGTCTACCTTTTTTTTTCCTATAAGTCTACCTTTCTTTTCCCCATAAGTCTACCTTTCTTTTTCCCATAAGTCTACCTTTCTTTTCCTCCATAAGTCTACTTTCTTTTTCCTATAAGTCTACCTTTTCTTTTTCCCATAAGTCTACCTTTTTTTTTCCTATAAGTCTACCTTCATTTCCTATAAGTCTACCTTCTTTTTCCCCATAAGTCTACTCTTCTTTTCCCCTATAAGTCTACCTTTCTTTTCCTATAAGTCTACCTTTCTTTTCCTATAAGTCTACCTTTCCTTTTCCTATAAGTCTACCTTCATTTTCCTCCATAAGTCTACCTTCATTTTTCCTATAGTCTACCTTTCTTTTCCTATAAGTTCACCCTTCATTTTCCCTATAGTCTACCTTCTTTTCCTCATAGTCTACTCTTCTTTTCCCCATAGTCTACCTTCTTTTCCCCATAAGTCTACCTTCTTTTCCCATAAGTCTATACCTTTCTTTTCCTCATAAGTCTACCTTTCTTTTTCCTATAAGTCTACCTTTCATTTTCCTCATAAGTCTACTCTTCTTTTCCTATAAGTCTACTTTCATTTTCCTATAGTCTACCTTCTTTTCCTATAAGTCTACCTTTCATTTTCCATCAGTCTACACTTCATTTTTCCTATAAGTCTACCTTCATTTCCCTATAAGTCTACCTTTTTTTTCCTATAAGTCTACCTTTTTTTCCCTATAAGTCTCCCTTCTTTTCCTATAAGTCTACCTTTCATTTTCCTATAAGTCTACCTTTCATTTTCCTATAAGTCTACCTTTCTTTTCCTATAAGTCTACCTTTCATTTTCCCTATAAGTCTACCTTTCATTTTTCCTATAAGTCTACCTTTCATTTTCCTATAAGTCTACCTTTCATTTTCCTATAAGTCTACCTTTCATTTTCCTATAAGTCTACCTTTCATTTTCCTATAAGTCTACCTTTCATTTTCCTATAAGTCTACCTTTCATTTTCCTATAAGTCTACCTTTCATTTTCCTATAAGTCTACCTTTTTTTTCCTATAAGTCTAACTTTTTTTTCCTATAAGTCTACCTTTTTTTTTCCTATAAGTCTACCTTTTTTTTTCCTATAAGTCTACCTTTTTTTCCTATAAGTCTACCTTTTTTTTTCCTTAAGTCTACCTTTTTTTTCCTATAAGTCTACCTTTTTTTTTCCCTTAAGTCTACCTTTTTTTTCCTATAAGTCTACCTTTTTTTTCCTATAAGTCTACCTTTTTTTTCCCTATAAGTCTACCTTTTTTTCCCTATAAGTCTACCTTTTTTTTCCTATAAGTCTACCTTTTTTTCCTATAAGTCTCACTTTTTTTCCTATAAGTCTACCTTTTTTTCCTATAAGTCTACCTTTTTTCCTATAAGTCTCCTTTTTTTTCCTATAAGTCTACCTTTTTTTTTCCTATAAGTCTACCTTTTTTTTCCTATAAGTCTACCTTTTTTTTCCTATAAGTCTACCTTTTTTTTCCTATAAGTCTACCTTTTTTTCCTATAAGTCTACCTTTTTTCCCTATAAGTCTACCTTTTTTTTCCTATAAGTCTACCTTTTTTTTCCTATAAGTCTACCTTTTTTTTCATATAAGTCTACCTTTTTTCCTATAAGTCTACCTTTTTTCCTATAAGTCTACCTTTTTTTCCTATAAGTCTACCTTTTTTTTCCTATAAGTCTACCTTTTTTTTCCTATAAGTCTACCTTTTTTCCCTATAAGTCTACCTTTTTTTCCTATAAGTCTACCTTTTTTTCCCTATAATCTACCTTTTTTCCCTATAAGTCTACCTTTTTCCCTATAAGTCTACTTTTTCCCCTAAATTCTATCTTTTCCCTAAAAGTCCCAGTTTTCTTTTGTAAAAAGTCCACTTGTTTTTATGTATCATGCCCAGTTTTTCATTTAAAAGTCCAACTTCTTTCCTAAAAATGTACTTCTTTTTTAAATGTCCATTATCTTTTGTAATAGTCCAATGTCAATGTTTATCATTTTCCTAATTTCATTAAACTGCATATTTTCTAATGTTCAATTATTTTTACTTATAAAATTTTCTGACTACAAATTTCAAAGTTACATTCCCAAAGTGTAAAATTTAATAATATCACTAACACAAAAAATATAAAAAATTTTCAGTAAACAATTTACTTTCAAATCTGATAATAAACTAATACATGTAACATCTCATTCTCATGTATGTAGGCCAATAATTCACAATATTGGGATGAATCATAAAGCTAGGTGAAACGTACTTTTGTGCTCAGACTGTGCGACACTTCTCTTGTGTAAGAAATTGCATCTCATATAAACAAAAACTGCTCAACTCCATTTTCCCTTGAAACACTCAATCACTCACAG